>JAVQJF010096511.1:0-122220 GCA_036023855.1 Gadopsis marmoratus | reverse complement strand
GTTATCACTCTAATACACACACACACACACACACACACACACACACACACACACACACACACACACACACACACACCACATGGTGCCACGTCTGATTGCACAGGGAGAAACACTCGACTGTGTGCCTGTGGTGCTGCTCCCAATGGTGGAACAGTGCACTTATTTCTCTTCAGTTTTTAGGTCAGAGGACTCAAGGAGAACAAAGGCACGTCACAATACAGTAAGGCATACGTTCCACTATATGGGAGCATAATGATGTCATTTATTATATTAATGCAGGATGTGCTCAACTTCATGCTGTGCAGTGTGATTATTTCCAAAATGGATCAAGTCGAGACAATAATGACACGACGGAAAGTCACTAACAACAGAATCAATTAAGGATGATCTTACCTGCTGAGGCTCTCGTGGTGTAGTCTGCTTGACCCGCCTGCTGGACGCCGTGGTGGTGGTGATCTCCATGATGGACGTGGACGTCTCAGAGCGGTTCGCTGTGGTGCTCGACTGCGGTGTGATAGAGGAGGGCGACTCCCCCACAAGCCGCACGCTGCCCTGGATCCTAATGTTGGGATCTCCCTCTGCGGCCATGTTGAACACCTTCAAGCCATTATAGTAGAGGCCCGAAAGCTGGCCCTGAAAGGATCGACTTCGGTCTCGCTCCCAGCCCCCAATCTGTATAGTGGTTTGGCTGTTGAAGATTGTAAGCTGCCGCCCTGTGGGAAAACAATGTTACATATATACAAGAATGTTGGACTGTGGACTCAGCCACTTTCACTAAGCAGGAAAAAAAAAGACAGAAAGACTATTATTTGCCCAGTGGCTAATGAGACCAATAAATTATGGGTTGTAGAGGCAAACCCTGATAATTTATTGCAGTTATAGTGATGGGATGCCCATGAAAAGAAAGAAAAAAACATATAAAACAAAAACACAGGATTTAGAAAACCAATGTGGCTTTGCTAAAAGGGCAGTCAAATCTAAAACAACAAGAAAAAAAGGATGAATCAGTAGTAATGTTATGGGTATGCAATAGATTTAACTACACTTCAAAAGATAACATAATCTCGAAAGTAATATAAATGGACAATTTGTTTGCAGGACATTGCCTGGGAAATAAGACAAATACATGAAGCATTTGTCTAACAAAGCTAAAAGCATATATTTCATTATGCTTTGCTTGTGTTATCTGACAGTTTTCCTTAAAAGTTTAGGATTTACAAACTTGGTATTTCAGCAAGCAAGCAAACTTCTAAAATGGCTACAGGCTTTGAGAATTGGACTTCGGTCATGTACAATCTCACAGGAAGCAGGACACACTTCACGAAATGTGAAACTATTCATCCTTTTAGCAAAAGAAAACCAAAGAATATCAAACTTACATGGAAAACCAAAAAAAAAAAAATTATTTTATGACAGCACTTTCATGACGCAAAACAGGAAAGAAAAAAAACAAAAGAGAAATGATAGGGCTCATTTCACATTTTAAGTAAAAATATGACTTAGTTATCGAACTATAAAAATCAAAGCATGCACTCAGATTGTTTTATATTACAGTTCCTGGAGCTAAAGCCCTATACATATTTACAATGTCTGTTAAAGGGACTCAAAATTCTGATGCCAATTCATATTGCACTCTATTTATCATTGCTAGCAGTTTAATCAGAATAGATCAAATGACACCAAGTACTGTACCGTACTGTATATGTGCTGTATGTTTCCAAAGTGTTTCAAATAACACTTAGCAACTAATGAATGACTAAACTATAACTTTTTAATTTATCATTTAGATGTTTACAGCAAAATGCTACAGTAATTTATAGACATTTTAACAATTCTGATATTACTTCAGTAAGTGGATTTAAATTCATATTTACAGTCCCTTTAACCTTAAGTTGACAATAAACACGTATTAAAACAGCTGACATCTACAAAATAAATACATTAATTATGAAAAGTATGAAACACTACAAACTAAATTTAACTGTTCAAATCATTTAGTTTTTAAAGTTTTACTGAACATTTATTTTTTTTATGTTTATTATTTACAAAATGTTTCTACAACTTGGTTATGATCAATTTATTTTATTTGAAATTTTAATCAGTGATTTTACCTTTGTCGAGTAGCCATTCGTCAACTACTCGACCAAGTCGGTATGGGATTCGCTGTCTAGCAATCGTCAGGCGTTCGTTATCATTGTTGCCTTTAAAGTTTAAAGAGACATTTCATTGGTTACAATCTGTAAGGTCAAAGGTTAAATGTTCATACTTAATGCTTGAGCTATACAACTGCACAAGGTTTTTATATTTAAAACGTTTTGTATATTTAAAAAAACAATATTGTCTGAAACATTATTTGACCAAACTTCACTCCTTTTATTTTATTTTAGCCAACAAATTAGGCCTATATTAATTGAAAATAAGTGAACAAGCACGCAAATGTTTCATCTAGGTTAATAGAGGTACGTTATAAACCAACCCAAATGACCAATTTATACATATCCAATTACAAACTCTTGACCCAAAGATTTCCATCCCATTAGTCTTTTCCCTCTTTATCGTTTAAACTGCCTTTTAAACTAGTTATATACATTTTCAAAAAGAACATCATTTAAATTTATTGCTGAATCAACCGTTTATGGTTTAAAGGATAAAACAATTTAACATATTACAAATGCCCACCCCATTTAAAAATAGCCTAATTGACAATAAATAATAAGGTAATTGCAATACAACAATTAACACAGTATACATTCAGAGCATCTAGTCAGAGAAAGGTCAGAAGACAATGTCAATGTAGATACATACACTTTAAAACCTTTAATAAAACGACTTTGACAAAAGCTACGAGTAATAAAGGAGGAAAGGTCATGAGTCTGACTTTCTAAATATTGCACATTGATGACTTTGGAGTCAATGGAAAAGTCGTTTTCCAACAGTATTCACAGAATAAGCCAAATAAGTGTCAGAAGAGAGAAAGACCAGCTACAGAAAAACTCCACTCCAAGATTGGAGGGGAACTTTGGCATTAATGAGGGCAAACTCTGCATCACCCTTTTGTCAAGACCAATAACCTCTCCAGAACAGAAGACTTTCAGCAAAGTGGCACTGTCTCGGAGTGCATTTCCCCCTGGTATTGTCTGCAGAGATTGAATTCAGTCGGCTCCATTCTTCCGGCAGATTGACAATGTTTGTCGCATCAACTATATTAATTCAGTTCTGGCAGATAAAGGATCCGGTAGCTAAGAATGATTTGGTGGAGAATAGCTTTGGAGGGGTAAGGATTGCAGAGACATGAAGGAAAGGAGGTAACCTTGTAACAGATGCGCAGTTGGTCTGATGAAAGGTCTTAGAGGTAAGAAGACGCATAAAAAGACATTTTTTAATCGCATCAGCTTGAATTACTGTAGAGGATCAGCTACACAGAAAAGGGTTTAAAGCTTGTCTATACAGCTCATGGAATTTGGCTGCAGCTGATTGTGCCAGGTTGGAGCACAAAGGCTTGTGAAGGAGATTTAGTGGAACACTTCTCACTCAACGTTCACGAAGAAAGATACATTCTGCATTACAACAAAGCCACACAAGGACGCTGTGTATATTATTTGATGTGGATCTCGAAATGTTATTTAGTGAGCCACCTTCCTGAAACAATGTCCAGTCATCTGAATTAATACTGCACATTCAGGATATGTACTAAGTGAATCTATTTTTCATACTTTTCATAGTACTTTTCCCCATTTTATATGGAGCACCTTCATGCTAAGCCAAACCCAGCCTTTAAACCTGCACATGGACATCACCTACATCGCAACATGGTCACATGTTTTCAAATTACATGTAAAACCCACTTGTACAATCAAGTGTACTCACACTTATGCTGACTGATTACGGATTGATGCTCAAGGACAAATGGTGGTTGGCTGGTGACATTCTTTATTTTCTAAATTGACTTCCAAGGCAAAGTACCAATATATAAATCTTTAAAAACAAAAAAACAAACTTAATGATTTCCTCAAGATGCTGGGCACTAACAGTCGTTTTTAGAAAACACCCCTCAAACAGGAGCAAATGGTGCATTTGCTGGGGACTACTTTCTGCTGTGGATTAATACATGTTTGGTACTCCAGTGAGTATTTAAGGCATCAGTACGGTGTTTGCGGAATCGACTAAGAAAAAAGTGAAACAAACCAAAGTGCCCAGGTTCATGTCTCCCAGTGCAACTGTGTGGCTCAGTGATGTGTTGATAATAATTGTTTGACAACAATGAAGCTCTATGGCACCGAGGAATAAGCTATAACAGGCTGTAGATGCACAGAGACAATAATTCATTCACTGTTGCTTTTGGTCATTTCATGGGAAATGTTAACAATAACACAAATACAGCATATCACCAGACGTATTCCTCAAAAACAAAAAGTCTGTGGTTGCCCAGTATTGTCATAACTAAGAATTACTGAACATATTTAATTTATGCTGCAGCTAGAAAATCACTAAGCTTCTTGCAGGTAGGTGGATGCAAAGCACACCAGCCTCCAGTTGCTTTCGGCTTATGTAATGTCTAACATACCGCCTGGTGTTGAACACGCACCATATTTGCCTTATGCAAGGATCCTGGAGCTCTTCACCACCTAGTTCTCTGAGGCACTGTGCATGAAGGAGGTATTACACACAAATAAATGAATAAACAAACAGTGCAGATGTAGTTCCTTATATTTTGAACGTGTTGAACTAATGAATAATCCATGAATTGCTGTTGTCATGGAGCATTTATGGACTTTGTTAATTCCTGTCACCTCCATTTGTCAGTCATGGGGTGTTAGTTATGTCACTTCTCTGTTTCCTGCTACTGTGACACCTCATCTGAGGAGAGGTCAGCGTCAAACGGGGCTCTGGAGAACAGTTAGCCTACAGCTGTTGGGAGGACGGTGAGGACACATGAATGTAGACTGAAGAACGCTCATTTCAATGGCATTTCCTCTGATTAATTCATTATTAATTTAATTTTATACATGCTTGGTTAGTTTTTTGACAGCCAATATGTATTTGTCTACATGCTGCTATCAAACATTTGCAACAAAAATAACAATTTGTTGAAGGCAAGGGCAAGGAATCCAATAAAAAAGACACAGAAGAGTTTCAGGTGGGCAGGCACGCACACATACATTAAACACACGCTTAGACTGACGCACAGCTGTGCCAAAATCCCCTACTTTTGTGCAAAAACATGCTCCATTTTAAAAGACTGTAGCACTTTTATCTGTTTGGCTTTGCACCCCATGGCACGCTCAGTCTATCCTTATTCTGAGGTTAATTAAGTGTGGATATAATCAAGGTCTGATCGTGAATTGATCCCCACTGTGGGACACCGGCGTGTTGAACAATGCTATCCCCTGGGCTTCGACGCTGCAGCAGAGCCCATTCATCCTGCCTGCGAGCGGAGCCTGTGACTGCTGCTGAGTGGTGATTTGGTTTGGTGTGGGACAGCCTGGCTTATCTCCTCCACCAGACAGACGCGATTCAGCTGAGCCGTCCCAACTGACCCGCTTTGCCCTCACTCACTTGTTTTCTTTTCTGTTAATAAAGTGGTCAGATAAGGTGGGAGCTTTATCTCATTACAAGCCCTAGGACACTCGCCACATGAAATGAACAAATATGCAAACGCTTCCTCTATTCATGGAGCTGGGAGAATTAAAAAGGAGGAACCTACACAAATCTTGCTATTATTTTCATTATTCCGCTCCCTTTTTTTTTTCCTACTCTGGCCATTGCACCATTTTTTTTTTAAGCATGCTCAGTGATGACTGCTTGCACAATAGGCTGAATAGGCTCATGGATACGACAGAGGAGAAACCAGAACAGAAAGGATGGAGCTTTGACGGATAAAGCTAACCATCCTCCCCTTGTATCCCAAGAATCAGACTCCGCGCTGCAAGGTGGAAAGACAGGAGAGAGGGCGAGATTGACAGAGGGGGCCGGGATGGACAGATAGAGGTAAAAAGGACAGAAAAAGAGGAACCTGAAGGGGAGTGGAGTGAGAGACAGAGAGCTCTGAAAGTGCACCACGCTCTGTTAACAGTAAAAGAATAAGGCCAGGGACTTCTCCATTATGTTTGTGCGCAGCGAGTGTTCATTGGGTGCTCCGATAGGATACTGCACTGTACCCTGCGGGCCTGGCACCACCATTGTGATGGCATTACTTCCATGGCCAAGACTCGGGAGAAGGGGCTGATTTTCCGTTGCTGTCCAGCCTTTGTGTGCGATGCAGAATGAAAGCGGGGCAAGAATAAAGGAGAGAGAAATAAACTACAACAAATAGGAGGCTAGTGTCTGCGTTTGCGTTTTTGCATTTTAGATTCTAATAATTGTGCTAAAGACTTTTAATGGCCCATAAGTATGCAGTACGAGACTTTTTAATGAGATTACGCGGGCAGCAATATAGGCCCTGCTGAAGCAATTACTTCCTTGCTTTGCGAATGATCACTCCCTCCCATATAATCTCCTCCTCTCTGTCTTTCTCACTCTCCAGCCATCATTTTTATCTTCGCTGTCTACTCTTATTATAATCACTGTTGATCTGTGAGTGGCCTAAGAGTGGCTGAGGGCTGCTATTATGAGTGCGTTAGAGGCATACATGGATACTAATCAAACTACAGGGTAGCCGTGAGAATAATGGCTTTTTGTGCTGGGGGTGAGGGGAGGAACTGCGCAGTAATTGTGATTGGATGTAATTAGTTTGCAACGAGCCTAATAAGGTAGATGGACTTGGCATTGTCACTGACGCATGATTGGTGGGGATGAGATTGGTAATTTTTTCCTGCAGCATTCATAACTCAGCACTTATCAAAAAAGGAATAAATCTAATATTATCCAGCTTTCGTAGATTTCACCGTACATTAACTAAGATATCCATATATAGAGATTCCTTGTAAGATCCTTTACAACATGTTAACAATTATTCTCACAATTATTATTCCAAGCTACTGTATGTCAATTATCTGAAGTGGTAGTGTTTTGCCAGATGGTTAATTTCATATTGAGGTGAATCATATTTCATTCTGCAGTTTTAGATAACTCAACACTTAATAATCCCCCCCACAAAAGTGATTTTCACCAATTTCATCATATGTATGAGCGACACATCTGTATGTATCATAGCTGTCTTGGGGACTGGGGGGTGATGTTTGCAGATTGAGATAGTAGCATGCTGGCGTTTAACCCTGATGTGCATTCTGCCATGTCCACAACATGTCGAAAGCCATTAGCTTCCCTTTTCCACCTGAGGCAAGCAGCAAGGATTGAGTCCCACACACAAAAGCCTCTTTGATTTGGATGAATGCACTGTTCATAGCTAAAAAGGTCACCAAACATTATGCATAAGAAGAGAGACAGGTTGAATTTCTCTTCAGTTTGTCCTGTTGCCCAGTCATTTTATGCACGCTCATAATCTAACAAATGTCTTTTTACTCTCGTGGAGCAAATGCCACACTTGTTCCTGCAGTGATTTTGGTGTTTTGATATGAACATCACCATACAGGAATATTACAACAGTCATATAATAGTCACACTCCTTTAATCCTGTATTGCTTTTGTCAAAGTCTTTAAGCAACAAGTTAACAAATTCAGTGGCATTTCAATTCATCTTGACATTCTAAAGAAACATACCAGTGTTGCGGAGATGTTTCCAGAGACAAAGCTACAAATATGGAAGTTATCAGTTAGCACTACCCTACAAAATAAAGTGCCAGTACAAGTACTCCAGTCATACAATGTGGAACTTATTACATATGTTACACTTTATTACTACACACCCATTACACAGGGCAGTAATGAGTGAATTCATCTTGTACCGTACTAATGTAAACTGTGTTCATGAAAACTGCTATACAAATTGCAATAATTATTATTGGTAGTAACACTAATGATGAAGAAAATGAATACAACTTCATGTTTGTGTGTAAGTAATTGTGGAGTATACTGTGAAAATTATTAATAGGAAAGTGCATTGTCATGGTTAAACCAGATGCTGAAATGTAGCTGATCATCTGGTACTTCATTCTGAGCGACAGATTAATTCAGGTATTCATTCAGTTTGACTGCATTATTACAGGTTTGTCTAACTCATCAATCTGCCTTGTTGGCAGAGAAATAAATATTGAACTGGGACACAATTACTTAATACAAAAAAGTTGTAATATGTCTGTAAATATTCTACTGATTTGACTTAAAGTGAACATACACTGTAGGTGGATTATTTATGTATATAAGGAATATAATGCAGACATGTAGACAGGGTGGGTGGTTGCCCTTCTATACGGGTTACATTTTATACTGTGGGAGCTCTAAAGTGCAACCTATTTACATAGACCTGGGTTGTTTACCAGCATTGATTAATGCAAAGCGATAAACATCAGAGATGGTAAAAAAACTCAACAACACTGGTATTATTCTTAACAGCTGCTGGAAACAGAAACATGAAAAGCCATTAAAGCAGATGCCAAGTCAACATAAAAACATCCTAACAGATAAGGCTTTAATAGTTGGCTAGATAATGTCTTGGTCAGTTTATCGCCTTTAAACTGTGGCAGATGTAATTAAAGGCAGAGTGGGTGACTCACCTGTGGGGTAGCGCTCAATGACTGGCAGGTCATCCACCTGCAGAGTGGCATTACCCCCACTCCTCGTAAACTTCACTATATGGTACTTTCCGTCATTTACAAACTTTGACGTCTCCTCAATATTAATGTCGTCTGTTCCGACATTAAATACAACGGCAATGTTTCCTTTTTCCTGAAAAGAGAAGAACACAGGAAAGAAAAAAGGTTTTAGTGATAATAGGCGTTGCTGCTTTGGAAGGTCCAGTGTTGGTAAGGGACTGTATTTAAATTATTAGGGGGGGAAAGGGAGGTTGGATAATTATTTATTTAGCTGAAGGGAGGGTAGTTATTGAACATTATGTTTCAAGCACATCATTTGTCACTATCCTATAGCAGGCACCGCCCTCACTTTATTCTGCATCTTAATAAGAAGTAGAACAACAGTAAAGTAAAATGTGTCAGAAAAATGTCAAGTGACAGTGACAGCTCTTCATTTAAAAACCAAGAGTGGCTGGAATTGTTGGTAAACAGGGCACATCTTTTATTTTGTTCTGTTGTGTTTGGTGGCTATGTGAAAGTTATTATAACATTTAAATATTATGATTGCAATGTTAAATTCTTTTAGCACTTTTAGTTGTTAATGGCAAAATGAATTGTATCAATCAATAGTGTTATATTACTTTGAGAATCTGTGGGGAATCTGTGTAATCATTCTTTTTGTCAAGGGAGGAGTCCAAAATAATATTAATAACACTGGAGAGAGCGTTGTTTTTAACATAAATTTCAGCCCACATGGCAATGCATTTTCATGCCTTCCCTAAATACAACCACTCCCTCTTATAAGGTTATATATCGTACAGAAATGTGTTGTGTGTGTTGCATGTAAAGAGAGCAAACATCTACTTTAAAAACACATTGTTGGGCTTGTTGTGTTTAAATATTTATTACAATTTAAAGTAATTCTGGGAAGACAAGTCATTCAAGTCAGAGGATTAAGGGATATGGGGACTTATTACAATACACCTGCATCGACGACTTAATGGAATAATACAATTGAGTTATACAAACTTTCTTCATGAACTCAGTTTGTGTATAGCATTTGCTCTGCATTAGCTGGACCTCACTTGTTATAGTGGACCGCCAGCTTAATGAAATGCTTTTTGGCTTGGAGTCCATTTTAAACAATCAATCCTCGTCCCATCACAAGGAGAGCGTCCAGAGGACGACTAGAGTTGGCACTGGCACCCACCAGTTTCTGAACACACTGTAATAGGTAATTGTTTTGTTATGTAGTTGTTTTTACTCTTTAGAAAAGACTCATCGTGAAAGAAGAAAATATGAGGGAATTGTACTGTGGTCCTTTGGTATTTGCATGTGTCAACCCCTAGAGTAACATATATAGCAGCATACGCTCTCCTTGAGGAATGTTTGCTATCTCAACCTTTTTTTTTTTTCTGTGTACATGGATTCTGAAATGGTATTCCAAGTGTATCTTTATTGAACTGCAAGACCTGCTGGGTTGACCATGAGGCAGATTACTGTATGGATTATTGCCTTGGACTGCCTGCCACATTTAACATGTGTCCTGTTCTTGAATGTGGTATTGCTCCTGGAAGTTCTGTGCTCTTCTTTAAAACTTTAACAGCACAAACAGTGCTTTTTGTCCTTTATTGTTTCATCAGCTAAATAAACTATATAGTTAATGGTTAAGAGTGTCCCCTCGAGCTATAGTGCTCTATGTACCTGTTCTGGCCTTCTGTGCGATGCCGCCATCTGCTTCTTTAAAGTGCACATACACCCAATCATCCGGTGCCTCCTATTGAAAACACTAGTAGACACTGTAGACACACCCTTGCCATCACTATAACAACCTAAAGTGGCTTCAAAGTTTGCAGAGAGGATATCACTGAATCTAAGCAGCTCGTGTGAGACTGAATCATTAAATTGCAGTGAATGCTGCTGTCATTACACAGAGCACAAAAAAACATAAGCATGGAAGCATAAAGAGAAGGAAGTCTACAAGGAAGTTTGAACTCAGCTTAGCCCCAGCCTCATCAGATCCACATGTGATGGGTATCTACACTAATAAGCTCCTTTTACAGTAGATCATAGAAGTCCTTTAATCCTGCTGCTTAATCCAGCATCCAGTTGGTGCAGCCTCTCTCTCTCTGCTTATGAGCTGCAGTGAAAGGAGCATCTGGTTGGAGGCTCAACCTACTGTAGCAGCGCAGCACTCTGCATGTCATTATCCAGTCAGCACAGCCAATACTACACTACGTCTCTCTCACTCTCAACTCTCCCACATGCACAAGATGACTTTTTTCAAGCCCCCCACAACACACAGAGAAAGAGAGAGAGAGAGAGAGAGAGAGAGAGAGAGAACCCGGTTCCCTTAAAGTGCAGAGTGAGTCGAGCGTGTCTCAGGAGCCAGAGGCTAAAGTACAATTAAAACCGTTTGTAATGTGTCACACCACGTTAGCAAAAGTAGGACAATTGTCGGCTTTGTAATGTAATTTCAACAGATTATATAATCTGATGCATTAAAGCTGTACAAACACAATTTACTGACTCCTTGCGGACGTAAACACCAATCAACAAAAACCGAAGAGTAGATGGCTACAGTGCGGTGGCTGCAGCCCCGTGTCAGGTTTTCGGAACTGAATGGGCGAGAGGATGATCTGGTGTTGTAGTAACACCTTTAAATTAGTTGTAATCTGTGTCATTTCGAGAGATTCGCCCCTCTTGGAGCCCTTCAGCAAGAGCCACGGAGACAGCAACACCTCAGCAGGACTAAATGCAGCAAGAGGCAGCAGATACCATGAGCATCTGCAATCATCAGACCCCACGCTAAGGCGGATTTTCACACAGTTTTCTATGTTTCACGTTCTCAAATATACAGTGAAATTTAACATCTGTGATCTGAGACCAGCATCTGTGATTCCTTTAGGGAACTTTCTTTCAAGGACGACCACACACTGAATGCATTAATTCAGAACTTTTTAGTACCATTGCTCTAGAAAAAAAGAAAAGATACAGAAAAAAAAAAGGTTTAGTGGAGGGACCATCCCAATTAAAACCCTACTTTTAATAGCCTCCCTCAATTGACTTTTAATGTTCCCCATGGTCTCGTTAATAAATTTACTGCATTTAGTCACAAACTGCCAACTCGAATTTCCATAGCATAAAAACAACCTACTTCACAGTCTTGAAAGAGATGAAGAGGTAGATGAAAGGGGGTAATAGACAAAGGACAAAAATGATTTAGGGCGTCAGAGATCAGATGAGAGATAAGAGCTAAATCTGCAGGCTGAGAAAATACAAAGTTACATTTTTTTGACATGCTTAGAGCCCATGTCTCCCCCATATTAACATGATCAGCTTTGACTGTTATTGCCTGTGCCTTCTGAGATACGGCTGGCCCTAGCTTTAAACGTCAATGTTACTTTTTATTTAATAAATATTAAACCAATACATAACAGCGTTTCCTGAAATTCGATCTACTTAGACAAGTACTTTCTCAGTTAGTTCAGCACTAAGAGGAGCCTAATCCTGGAACTCTAATAGGTTGCAGACTTATGTCAAAGAGTGATTGATAGCTGCTTACATAAACCCAGCCCATTACACCCTGTACAATTTTAGGGCTGAATACTTGGTGCTGCTCCCCACAGGGCTGCCCCCCCGGGAACATACTGTACGGTGCACACATAGCGCACCCGAAGAACTCAGCCCTGCCTGACACTCCGCACGCCGCCTTGATTAATTGCTCATCAAGCTGCAATAGAGTTTAATTAACTGATGAAGTTGATCCACCATTCTCCTCTAATCTGCTCCTTTTTTTTTATGCTTCTCATCCTTGCAGCTGGAGGGTGGAGTAGCTGCAGCAATACTCAGGGTGTCAGTTTCTCGTTAAAACTCTCCATCTGCACTCATTATACAACCATAGAGATACTTGTTTTACCAGCTATAAAGCTGCAAAACAGCCTCTGCAGACCAAGTGTTTTCCTGTAATTATTAGCAGCACTGAGTCACATCATTTCTTTTTTCTCCCAATCATGTCAACAACACCATGTCTGAGCAGATATGTGTTAAATGCTTCAAGTCATTCAAGAGAATTCCCTTAATGACAGTTTAAGCTGTAGAATGTAGATAAAACTTACTTAAACCTCCTGATAACAGTTTCCCCATGAATAATACATCAATTAATAAATAAATCATGCTTTCAGAGTTTTTGTTAAGAGGATATGGTCATGTTGTTCGCATTCTGCTTGAGGGTCAAACAAACCAAGTGCAAAACAGAAACACGGCAAGTTGAAATGATGTGCACATTTTGTAATTGTTTACTGGAGTGAGCTTATTTCCCCTGTCCATGTAAAGGCAAATTTAAAAAAAAACAAAAAAATAAGAAGAAGAAAGCAAGTGAGAAGTGGTATTTGAGACAGTGTTGGGCCTCCTCTCCAATCTCTGCAAAATGAACACCATGGTGTATGCTGTCGTAATGTTTTGCTTGTTTATGAGTCATGCATGTTGACAACCATTGTGCACCCGTCACATTTCATATCTCACCAGTCCGACACGACGGGACCGCTACACATCTCCCTCCAGTGCACATGTCTGTGAGGGGTCTGTTGGCAGGTGGGAGAGCACCTTCGTCATCCCTTCAGTGTGTGTTATGCGTGTGTCTCCATGTGTGCTGAGGGGATATTACTCTCTTACCGCACGAGCTAAATGTCTTAATGTAGCTAGGGCAAGCAGACGGTGCTGCTCACCTTATCTTTTAATTACCTCTGACAGTCTTCTGCTTCTCCCCTTTTTTTAGCAAAGCCTAGTTAATGAAATTACAGACATAATGGAATAATTAGGATAAAGAAAAGGCTTTTGGTTTTTTCCCCCCTTACAGCACGTGGTACATATACTGTACATTATGCCGTAATTCATCCGTAAAGCTGCAATTACGGGTATGCAAACATGTATGCAACAACTCAGACATACATTTTACAGTGTAGTATAATCATAACAAACCTAGAGGCACCATAAAAACACTGTTATGATGTTGCAGAAAATGAAATTTCATCCTCATGGCAGTGCCATATGATACATTAACTCCCTAATAGCCCAAACAATTTAATGATGTTATGGACTTTGACACAGCCACTGTATATTGTCTCTATGGGTTTGAAAGCAGTGGAGCCTGTGTATTAAATTTGATTTCACACTTTGGTCTACAGTAGCAAAAGATAAAAACTCAAAACTTCCACATATCACAAGAAATAGCTACATACAATACAAATCACACACTGTATATACATGCAGTATAACCTTAAAGTACTTACACGTGCTGCGTCACAAAATAAAACCTATCACCTATTCTCGAAAAACGGACCGATGCACACTTGCAGCAGAGTTGCCAAGTATAACATGTGCAGCTTTGAGAAGAATTCTTTGTAAAGATGTAAAGAGATAAAATACAAAGATATCTATCTATCATTCCAGTCTCCACATTCAGTATGCTTGTACATTAGGCTAGTCTGACATGTAGGTAATATTATGACAAACACTGTGAAATCTTTGCGTGCACATCAACGTCCGTATATGGTGTAATCAAGGTAGCAGACTGTAAGCAGCTGTTCAACACATAGGTGAGCAATAAGCCCTAAAACGGAGCAACCTTGAAATCAATCATGCACATGTGAAAGTGATTTACAAGCGTGTGGTGCAAACTGTATACTTCTCAACATTTTCATTAAAAAGCTTCATCGCCCATTACATCATCTGTAGAATGGTGGCCAAGCTATTTGAGCTCACTGTTTTCTGTAAGGGCTTCAGAATTCAGGATATTGATTTTCTATCTCCTTAGCAACTAATCATCGTTGCATTACTGCAGGCTTTTTAAAGACAGAACCATACTGGGAACATATGGTTATTGTGGTGGAGAAATATGAGCAAATCACCTGCAGACATAAAATTATTCATTAGGAGATTGCCATAAATAAACAACAACAACAACCATGTTTTACAAGGTTTTAACTGTTACTGTATACATGTAAAGATAATATACCACCCTGCCTAACACCACAACAAATGAAAAGAGCCAACCCATTTGACCTGCATGATTTCACAGGCAAACCAATTTACAGTAGATATTTATAGCAGGCACTCCCACTATAAATATGGTGGTGCTGGAAAATACCAGCTCTCTCACTTCCTGTCTTTATTCACTGTGAGAACACTTGCTAAAAGCTTGGAGACAACTGTTAGAAGACCATGTCCGTGGATTCTGAACTGCATGTTGGTCAACCTCCAAAATATGTTCAAAAACATGAAACAGAGTTGTTCGACAAGATTCCCCTCCTCAGCTCCGTTTCACCATTGGAGCATTTCCAGCGTGGTGAGGTATAAGTGTGCTTGCTGGGAGCTCGGCTTATTTCAAAATCAAGTCCGGCGGCTAAAGTGCCTAATTATCTGTGAAGTTGGCTTGAAATTGTTTCCATTGCTAGGAGACTCTATCAAGTGGCTTTCTGTATGAGAGCTTCATGAAATACCTCAAGTTAATAAATCATCAAGCCAGCCGCAGCAGCTGTTTGAAGGAGGGCGCTTAGAGAGTAGCAGAAGACATACGGCTATACGGTAAAACTACAAGGGGTATAATATGAAGACATTAATTTATGCCTATGTATAATGCAAGAGGACCTTCTTTGTGATATGTAGCAAGAAAACATACATATCCACAAAGTGTTTCTACACAGGGGCAATTATTGCAACAAAAATGCGCCTTTCTTTTCATTAGAACTGAAATTACTGGAGTTCAGAGGTTTACACTCAGTTGGAAGTGACAGGAGTGTTTCTAATGCGAGCTGGCCAGCAGTGCTTTTCAAAAGGCGCTGCTTGTCTTTTCCTGGAATGACATTTGCTGTCTGTCTATACTCTTTCTCTCGCTCCATCTTTAGCCCGTCTGTGACACATTCCATCAGGGGAGGTCAACAGATATCTGAAATTTCGTTCTCTCTCTCTCTCTCCCAAAGAAATCAATTTAGGTTTCAGGTGATTCTCCTGTCTGTCCACTTGTGACAGCTGGCGCGCAGTCTGGGTGAGTCGACCTTCCTCGCTGTCCTCTCCGTGAGGACTTCCTGTGTCCCCCTGAGCATATTCAGAGTCCAGCTCACTTCATCTGTGCGATTCATACAGCGCATCTTTCTGGCTAAATAAGATCAAATATAAATCAAGTGTGCATTTGGGGAGAATGGGCATAGTGCAATCACCTTAGTGAAGGGGGAGGGACAGAGCTGGGGACATATGCCTGAAGGCAGGGAACATATGCTGTGACTGACCCTTAATCCTCAGAACGAGACTTCTAGACACTCAGTATGGTAAGAATGCACGACATGACAAACATTTTGTTGTGTCTGCTCAGATTAGCTCTAGTTCAGGAGAGCAAAAACAGATGAGTAAATCCTGCATGTCAAAATCAAACATTATTTATAGATGTTCTGCAGTCTCAAAATCAGACACAGTGACTTGTTGTAAAAGTTTTTACAAGTTTACTATTATTCTGAAGGTTTTCACCCAGCCTGGTTTCTTGTAATAATGAGATCCTTTCTCATAAATATGCAATCTCTTCTCGTTCTACTGAGATCTGTTCCACTATGTGTTCTCTCTGTATGAGCTCTTCTTGTAATTATGAGACAGGTCTGCTAATCTTGTAAAAGGTGTCACACACAGTTTTACCTCGGTAATGCAGTAATTGCGATTGCAAGTTCAGCTAAATTATGTCACATTTCCACAATTACGGCACTGTGTTTTCAATTTATATTTGTGTAATTTATTTGTCTGACTGATGTGACAATGAATTTTTGACACAGGACATTTGACTGGCAAAAAAAGGGTTATCCGTGGATTTTACGTCATAAATGTGTAAAAATGAGCATAATAGAGCATAACTGGATGGCCGATGACTATTTCCTGGAGAGCAGAAATTCATTCTGTATATAAAGTGCCATAAAACATTTAAACTCTCAAAAGGGTTCTCAGATGTCTCATACTCCACTTTTATATCAGTTTGAGATAGAAATCCTGGCTGGAACTGATGCAGTCTTGCAGTGATGAGTCTTTCCTTACAATACATTAGTCATACTGGTGGACTAAAATAACTGGACTCCTAGTATGAAGCGATAAGGTTTCAATCAGGGACACATTAGCTCGGTATCAGTGCAACCGCTTTGGATTGAAAATGGCAGTCTGTGGTCACTGCTTAGCTTGTAGGCAACGACAACTAATTTAGCTGAGTGATGCGAAACATGTAAATCTACACAGAAAGAGAATTATTTATTTCGTTTATGAGATATTCCCCCTGAAGTTTCACTTCACTCGCAAACAAGAACCTGTAAATCTGAAATCAATTTCACCTCTGTGAACTCTTTCTCACGCCGAGACGTGATATTATATAAAATTTGTTGCAAAGTACTGCTTTGTTTCTGTGCTGTAGTTTACAGAAGCAGGGTATCAAATTTATGGAACAGTTCAGCTGTAGAGTAGAGAGCTGAAACAATATTCCGGATATGCTTTTCTGCTATTAGTTCTGCAATTAGTGGTTACAACTGACAGCATTATCAGTAGATTGTGGATCAAGTATGGATGGAAAACCAATTTTCTGACCTGACGACAAACAAATGCAAAAGAAAAGTGCAAATATGGATTTAAGTCATCGACATGTTAGCACTCAAACACAGCTGCTTCACAGTAAAAGTCTTCCTTTACACCTTGCTTTCATCAGGCTTAGGGCAGCTGGAGGGCTTTTACTATGAAGAAATATCAGGCCCGTTGCATATGCAGAATTATTTCAGGTAGCATGGAATGCTGACTTATTGCTCAATAGAAGCTGGCCTTAATCTATATTTGTCCACGTTTTTGTTGGTGGGTCCATTAAAAATATTGCATGTGAGAAATGGACCTAATTACAGCTTCAACAATGCATGGCAAATAGTGAGCAGGAGCTACTGGCTGGGGGAAATTTGGCTCTTTGGGTATTGCAGCTCATTGCGAGGTGTTTATTGTGGGAATTTATATTGGAAAAAAACAATGAAAATATTATTAATAGTGCAGTGCTAGCAGTGTTTCCACCACAGGCAATGAAGTGAAAGTGACAGTGTGATCAGAGACAAATTAAGCTCTGTAGACCACAAAGACATGGCCACCCAGCACACATAACATACAGACAACATTATTATAACGGAATATTTATAATGCCTTTGTTTCTCTATCACCATCTCTGCATTCTTGTCCATTATCATCCACACAAGCAGATGCTCAAAACATTTATTATTAAGTGTGAAGGAAAGTGTGGTACAATATGTGGTCATTTGTCACAGTGGTCTTTTGCAACTCCAATTTTAAATGTAAAAATATCCAATGATTTATTCTCGGGCTCTGTCTTTCTTATGCTAATTACTGATTTACTGACCATGAGCTATATACATAGTCATGATCTGCATAAGAATCTTGAATTAAACTTATTCTGTGATAACATGTCACTGTAAGCTAAACAAAAAAAGGGTCTGCAAACCTATTTCTTCTAAAACTTCTTGAGAAGTATATAGGGCTACTGTGAGGAGGTCAGTCTGCCTCCAGAGGGAACACAGGAATCAACAGCAGGGTCAGAAGTTGAAAGGGCTTGAGGAGGCTTCACCACATCACAGCACAATTTCCCAGCAGACCTAAAGAAAAAGAGCAACTCAAACGACTACCGCCTGAATCTCACACTGTTACTCTGCTTAAAAAAAGTACCACTTTTAATATGTTACTCACATACTTAGTTTTATTTCTACAAGAACCTCTACGACTAATATAGCCACTTCCGTTTTTGTAGAGGCAAGAAACTTTTTTTTGTAAAATAAAAATAGCATAAAGTGGTGAAAAGACTGTGACCTGTGAAACAACACCACAGCCCCCATACTGCAGATCTATGCTGCACTATAGGCACTTGTAAAAAATAAATCTACCATGTTGTTGGATTTAGAGCAGTGGATGCCGTCCAACAATCTTCGAACGCCACCATTAACTGGTACATTATGGATATCTTACATTTGGCAGCAGGAGTTAGAAAGTCCTGGCTGTTACATCTACAGCACAAGTTAGTCTTCTGTTGTTAGGAAAGTACATTCAAAATAGTCTGTAAATGTTAAACACCGAATACATCACTTAATGATAGGAACTTTGTTAATGAATATATTGTTTTAAATAAAGTATTATTGGAATACACTGAAAGGGAATCATGTTTTACTCACGTACACCTATTATAAATGATTTGTTAGTACAGTTTTTGCGCCCCATAATTTGGACCTATTTATCTTGTAGAGACATTCAGAAGAAGGGTTTGTAAGCTTTCACTTGTTCAACGTAGGAATCTCCCATCCCTGTTGTTGGCGCTCCAAAAAACATTCACGAATAATTTGCTATTCATTGAGCAAATTGTCTGCAAACCATAATCTAAAGAAACAAACAAAAGGATTAATATAGAGGTTAGAGGTTATTAAGCTTGTTTCCATAGTGATGAGGAGGGCGATAGAAATGCAGTTACAGCAATTGCCATATTCATAGCAGTCAGTCACAAGAGAATCATGTAGTTAATGTTATCTTTCATACTGAGGTCTGCTGAAGGTGGGGAATAAATATCTACTAATAGCCAATATGCAATTTCCAATTCCTATAAATTTGCCTACAGTGGTCAAATGTAATGTCTGGACAGTTATCAATAAGAATAAAATAAATATACTACCAAACATCAAAATGGACACAGAAATGTATATTGCCAATAGCTGTTATTTAACTGGGTGAAAGTGTTTTAGGGTACACTTTTCCTTAAGAGAACCCTGGAGTACTAGTTTCTAATACTTCCACAGAACGGGGAAACTGCCAAGCTTTAAAATTGCCACCATCAATCAAGAGGTTTTAAAGGATGCAACAAGCAATTTCATGGATGGCTTTTTTCAACTTCTCCAACATTATTGCCCATCAGCCCCATGTATTAATGTGCCATTTCTTTTTCTCTCCATCAACCCGTTTCTCTTTGATGAACGCCACAGACTAAAAAATAAAGAGTCTTATTCATGTCATCTCACCTCTGTTTACATAGCTCAAACAGATTTTCCTCTTCCAACACTGAAGCAAGTTCATCTCAGAAGAGGAACACATGAAAAGATCTGGAACAAGAGGCGTTAAGTTATAATAAGGACTGTGCTTTACTTAAACCTCAGAGGAACGAACCTCGTCCTAGATTTTCTCAGATAATGGAGGACTGTGGTTGCTGTCATAATATTTAAAAAAAATTATTCCACTTTCTGTTATAGTGGCTCTCGGCACCATTCTCATTTTGAACAATGGCCGGCAGATGAAGGGGTTTAGATAGAGAAGATACAGTTGCTGTGTGTGTGATACAGAATCAAGCCACAGAAAGATCATAGCATGAAAAGAAAAAGGGAAACAGCACCATGTTTAAATTGAAATAAAGGTACCTTAATATTGATCCCAAGTTACAGACCAAAAACAAACCAATCCATATTTTTACTACAACTGTCTCCCATGTATACTATTTGGTCACAATAAAAACAATTTAACAGACACACAGGACAGTGCTGTCATACTTCACACACAAAAATACCGGGATTTGCTATAAACTCATAGGAAAACACCTTCAACGTGTATAACCGCAATAACATTATCATGTGGGATAACCGCAAAATTGTGCGATTTCTGCAGCTAATGGGAGATATTCTGAATTGTTGTTTTTGTCTTGTTTTTCCTCAGACAGTCCTCAAATGCCTGTCTGCTCCTGGCCACATCTTTTCAAAACACAAGGGAGCCTGATACTTACACACAATGCCCTGAAGAGATATGGGATCATTGTCTTTATCCCCGGGTCCAGCAGCTATTTTTGAGTGAAACTGGCCCAGTATCTTTGCGCTGATGGATGCTTGGATATACTGCAGAAGATTGTTAGGCAACAATAACCTTACTAGAAGCAGAGTATTAGAACATATATTGGGTCTTAGTCTCTTTTGATGTGCTTTTATTCTCTGTGTATTGACATCTAATTTCTGTTGAGGCCATTGAGTACACAGCTGAGTGATCACTAAAGACAGAAATGGTTTTCTCAGTTAAAGCACACAAAAGCTTGTCTACAGTAAGTTAATGCCCTGCTGCGGTTGGCCCAGACAGCCACTGTACCTCGCTTCTGCACGTTTTAACAGTTATTGTTGGTGATTTATATGCTAGGGTGGACAGTAAATTTCAACTAAAAAAAAAGGTTACATGCACAGTAAAGTTAAGTTTTTGATCAGGATTGATATGAAAATGCAGCAAAATGCATTTCCAGATTGCCATTTTCTTCCTCTCCAAAAACAGAAGTAGCTCTATTAGTTGTGGAGGTTCTTGCAGAAATAAAACTAAGTATCTGACTAACATATTGAATGTGTGACAGCAACAAAATGCATTTTCAGATTCAAATCTGGTTAGTTTGTATATTTCTAGGGATTAAAACCAAATAAGTTTCAGCTGGAATACTTTCTTGTTGGTTTTCACAAGCTGAGTGAGCAACCATCAACACCTGCCAGCTGCCTCTGCACACACTGCAGCGATTTAAAATTCGTCTCTGCCCTATGGCAGGCTGGTATCGAAGAAAATGCCTGTTAGGGCCACAGAGCAAGGTGACAAGTCTAGCCAGGAGCCGTCATTACGAGCCAACTGAGTCAGTCTTGAACCCAAACACATTTTCGTAAAATGGCAGCAACAGTGCTTTTCCTTTCTTTCCCGTTCTCCAAATTAACTCGCTCCCATCGCAATCATCAGCATTGACTTAAATTGATCTCAATCATATGAAATCAATGATGAGCCACAGCGCTATATTAATTTTTTTCTAAAGATTCAAGGAGGCGAAAAAAAAAAGACTCAGCCAACCCACTCAATTTCAGGATTTTGTCCAATTACTCTCACTTGTCATTTATCGTGTGCAGTAAGGAACACCTGCTCAGGGATAAATGGTATGGGGCGAAACTCTGCCAATGGACACACTGACAGTGGCGCTGACAGCCCCTCTTGAAGGTGATGACAAGTAGACACCAAGTGACAGATATTTGGATGTTTGTCATCTCTGTGGAGCTGAGCAGGCACTTTCATCTTTGTTCATTGTGTTTTGATGCATCCTTGTCTCTGTTTCCCTTTCCTCCCTATATTCAGATGCTACAGCATGTAGTACATATAGCTTTAGCAGGGGATAAAAGTGAACAGTGCAGAAAAATTATCTACACCTTTTTAAACTTCAGATTCTGTGTGTTTGTGGCTCTCTAAACTGACCTGATCTGAAACTGTAGCTATGACTGATTGTTGCCATATACAGTGGTAGCTACTGGTGGCCACACAATGGCGCTGAATAGCTAACTCGCTCCCCTGACACATGGCCATTCATGCCACTGCCTCTTCCCTTTCACAGAGTCCATGTTGGACATTTGATATTCATCAATTGGTTATCATTAGACAGCCTGAACTTTGCAAGTCTTCAATGCGTAGCGATTGCATGGTTAACTAGACGAGGTATTGACACATTTTAATTGTTGTCCTACGAGGAAACCAATTACATTTGCTCAAATGAGAGGGAATTGATTAAGGCAGGCTCCTGGATTGCATCAACAAGAAATTGATGGAAGAAAAGCGTGTGGCCGCCTGGGTGCAGTCGCTTATTTTTAAGATTATATAGCACCCTCTAATGAGACGGCATCACCCATCCAATGGCTTTGTTTGCATAATAATCTTTTTTAAATTCCAATTTCAAATTTCCAAATCTAAATTGGACTGTCTAGGTCCAGTGGGAAGATATAATCAGACAGCATAACAGTGGCCAAGGTCATTTTGCACACCCCCCTTGTTTTGTTATCAGGTATTTTTTTCATTTAAAACTCTACATACCTTCTAGTCTTACTACAATTGATGGCCTGTTTTCTGGGCTGTGGTTCATTGTTTTCTGGGCTGCCGGTTATGGCACATAAAGTGGCTGCTCCTGCTGGTGGTGAAATTAGAACAAGGCAGTCAGGTGTTACTACAGCGCACCTTAAAACCTGTCAGACAGAAAGCCCAGCACTTTGATTTGGCCTCTCCAGACGTTGGTGCCAGGATATGGAAGAAAGGTAATTTGCTGATACCCTCCCCGCCCCCACACACAGTTAACCTAATTTCTGCATATAGTGCAATTTCTCCTACCTGTCCAGAGATTGGGAATACAGTTCAGCCTGCTGAAAGAGCAGGCTTGGTTTGACTCCCCCCTAGGATTGCTGACACCTCTAACTTCAAAGTACCACCCAGATATGTAGGTATCAACTACTGTAGCCTTAATGAGCAAAGTATTCAGACCTCTATCACCTTTAGAACAACTCACCTAGAGCTCCATGGTAATTGGTGACATGGAGTATATAGAGCTGCAGTAGCATCCTTAGTATAAAAATATAGTAGTTAGTTTCAAGTGTGTGTGTCTAGTAAAATCACCACATTTATTTTCAATTGAGAGCCATAAGAGGGGTCTTGATCCATACAATTTTCATCTCCATTTCATCATGAATATGTAAACTGTAGCCATTTCTCTGGTACAACATGATCCGTAGGGGCCAAGGCAATGTGATGAAGACTTGTGTCAGGCCAAGTGAGCTGGAACTGATGGTGCACATAATTAATGGTCTGAAATAGACTGAGAATTAGTGCTAGGCTGGGACGTTAATTGACTATGATACTTGGGCTGGTGCCTCTCGGCCTGAGGGTCTTACTCTTCCCCCCCTTTGCTGTATCACTTTGCTTCGATTTTCGCTGTGTCCTATTTCTTACACTCCTCGCTTTGCTTCCTCCTGATTTTGCCTCCTACTCAATTGCTCTCTCCCTCTTCCAATCTCATTTTCCATGTTTCTTATCCTTTCCTTGTCAGTCTCCTTTACCTTGAAGGTATCTGGGACTTCAAAAACAGAGTGGGAAAGACATGTGACGCACATTCCTCATGTTGAAGCAGCCACCTACGCAAACTGTCTCTTACGGGACAGAGAAGTCGCTGTAATGAGAGTTGCAACTTTAACATGGCTACCATGCTATCATGCACACACACACACACACACACACACACAGAGAGAGACAGACCTGCTAAGTTTACAACGAATGGTTACCGGGGCATTGTCTTGATATCACCTATTTAACACCCTTTTCCATAATTCATCTACTTAAATAGATGACGTGCGCAACTCTGGAGCAAGAGTGTGGGAAAGGTTGTGTATTTTGAAAAGCATGCAAACAAACAAGGTCATAAATAAGCTGGATCCAGCATTTTCTTCAGCCTCCAATTTCCCTTTTCTCCTTTCATGGACACTTTCCTTTTTCAAGCATTGCGTCATGCATTACCATGACAGGTGAAGTGTGTTTATTTTTGTTCACACCAAGGCAACCCCCCCACCCCACACACACACTATTTACACTATTTATTTGGGTCAGCTTGTATGTTGCTGTAACTCATCTTTTCTTAAAATAATAATACAATTTCTAAACTCTCTATGCTGTTATCTAGTCTAGCACTACAAATAACACCACCAATACACAGTGGACATTTAAAGGGGCATACCAGCAATTTAGTATTGCACTTTCATAAAGTAGGGGGACCAGCTATTAAAATAAAGAATGGTCAAAACTCCAAGTCTATGCCAAAAAAAAATATTTTTCAATCATCTGAATGTTTCCTCTGGAGCCACAGAAGACATTATACAGCTGTTACAGTTGCCCCTTTAAGTGAAACAAGTAAGAGCGACCGAACACCCACAAAGCAGCCATCCTCTGTAGATCAGCCCTTCTTAAAAATAAATGAAAGTTAAAAAGAAAATTCTAATTATAAGTTATGGTAAACTTTGTAATTAACAGTGCTGAGACGTACAGTACTGTTAGCTGGCAGGAACAGATAGAAATGGAAAGCTACTGGCACTTTTCCAAATAAATGCAGTTGAAAATATGAATGCCCTATAACTAATTGTGTATAGCTGTTTGAGCAAGACATTATTCATGTGACAAAGGTAGGGCTTCTGCTGATGTGACACTGAGCAGCATGTCCAAAATGCAGCTTTGAAAGAGGGAGTCTGTAGCTTGTGTAGTCTTTTACTGATTTCTTATTAGGTGCTGAATGGGTATTTTTTGTATTTATACGATACGCACATTCAATTCAACGATAAAAGAGCAATTCCAGCTGCCACTGCTACCCTACCCAGTGCAGCCCGGCTGAGGCAGTTCAGTTTTGATAATAGAAAATCAGACACTGCCAAAGCTTCTGGACCATCAATAATCTCCAGCCCGAGCACATGACTCACTGAGAGTGACTGGTGATGGAGAGGAGGAGAAGTAGAAGATAGAGAAGAAATGAGAGAGTGGAGTGAATTAGAGAGAAAAAGAGGAAGGCAGTTCAAAGTGAGGCCAGAAAGATGAAAAACTCGATTTCATTGAGAGGGAGGGTGGAGAACTATAGAGTATGTGGGCTTAGATGGGAGCTAAAGAGAAAAGGAATTCAAGGTATTAAGGCAAAACAGCAGGAGTACGGACTAAAGGGAACCGGCTGGACTGAAGTTATAAGGTCAGCCTCGTCGCTCCATCAGAGATTACACCGTGTCCAGATGTCTGGTTGTCCACACGCAGATAGCAATCACAGTCATCCAGATACCTCCCCCACTACTCTATCTCGCAATCACAGACACCTGCTTCCCGGCTACACATGTTGTCTTGGTGATGATCCCTGGAACATCACACTGTCATAGAGGTTTCACCTGTCACTGAACATGAGCATTACCTCCCATATTACTTAGTAGGCTTTTTGCGTAGGCAGCTGTGGCTGAAGCTGCCACTGGCCTGAGTGCGAAAAGACTGCCATTGATTTGTTGTGCTGAAGGACAGGTTGAGGTTGGAGGCCTGAGGTTGTGGGGCTGAGGCTGTGCCGGCTGTCAGGGTTTAAAGGCTGCTGGAGTTCTGAGACAGCTCAGCGTACAGAGGCATTTATCATCAGCAAGGTAACTGGCTTCTCTGAGAGCAACTCAGGCGAAAAATGAACAGCTGCCATGGCTGCGCTCACAAAGACCCCACCATTCTTTCTGCCTTTCACCGGCCTCGGTTTCCAGTAACAGGAAACAAGTCAGACATATTGTCATTCAAATATATAACTACTCACAAATAGTCATATTTGTCTGGCTGGAAATGACATATTGAAAGGAAAGGAAAGGAAACAATAACCAAAAAAATAAAAAATACAGGCATCTGGCATGCATGTTCTCTGTGTTTGGAGGTTCCAAAACCTCCAACTTTTCGGAAAGTCAGTCTTTCTGACTGAGTATCCTCATATACTTTTGAATAATCTGACACCTAGTCGCTGCCTATACTAACAGGTTAACTCACTCAGACATGCGCAATCCATAATGTGACATCAACAGCCCTTCTCAACACCTAAACCATTGATTGAAACACTGTTCTTTACACCTGTTCAATTTACACATTTGACATGCCAGTCAATTAGCTGGCTAGTAGAATTGACTTTTAGAAATAGACTGCAGTCTCCTTTTACATGCACACATGCGTTCTCCTTGAAATCCCTGGATATGAAACTTTTTGTATTGAATAGATGCAAGTGCAGCAGTAATTAAGTGTTTGGTGAAATCCTACTGCAAAAGAGAGACTAATAATCCCTTTCTTTTTAGAAGTGGATGTGGAGTGGCTATATGTCATGGCTATGAATAACAGGAAGAATAATGCATATCCAAGTTTGTTGTAAGGTGCTTATCACTGGTAAAAGGCTTGACAAAGTGTATATACAATGTGCCACTCAGACTCCAGCTTTATTATGAGTTTCAAAAGCAAGGAGATTTTACTTTCTCTTTGTCATGTTGTTTTCATTCAGCAGTCTGTGATTCAGTGCCTTCTACATATCTTGATGGGGGTTTTCGATGCTGCATGCTGAGCTGCATGTACAGCACTATGTATTATTAGCTACACATTGAACCTCCTGCACTGCGATTGCTCTTGGGGCTTATGTACGATGGCATTAGCAATGTAGGTGTCCTAATCAATCAGATGTTGGTAACCAGAAGCCCATTCTACCACAGGAGAGCAGGTTGTGTGTGTGTGTGTGTGTGTGTGTGTGTGTGTGTGACCTCCCTTGTAAGACAATAATTAGCATTCCCATATGGTTATTTAACACCTTCAATGAAATGTGTATTTTACATGGCAGCACACTCTTACCCTTCCTGCAAAACCACATTCATTTCACCCTCTTCCTTCTCATCTATTTTACCGTGGATTTAACTTTTCTTTCCGTTTATGTCCAGCTCATGGTTTCCATATCTCTGTCTTATTGAAGCTCAAACAGAATGTGGGCCCATTTCCCTGTGCAGAGCAAAGTGTTGGGGAGGGCTGCAGATTAAAAAGCCTTCCCCTGGGTGTGCTCACCAGGCTGTTCAGCACCGCTCGCCAGGGAGATTCACTACATACATTCTCTTTTATGGCCCCTTCCTTATTCATCATAACACAGCTTCAATTTTATTAACTTCTCCAGCCAAGCATACATCTTTGCCTTTGCCATCAGTCTTCTTCTCTCTATTTCTATCCGTACAGCACCTCTCTCCACCCAGTTCCCCATGATGCTCATAAGCACGTGTACACAAGGGCATACTGTTATTTGCTCACATGTACACAGATTTCACACTGGGTAAGGCTATGTAAAATGACACATTTCTTTCAATCCAGGCAGGTCATCTTCCTGTTGGTGAGTGTGCCTTGCCTTGACAGTGTCTCAGGCTCAGCTGGCCTCCTGCATCAAATATGCTGAACATGGAAAACAGATAGAGGGACGCTCCCACACTTTATTTTATGCAAACTGGAAAGAATGCTGAAGAATGCTGTGAGTATTGAGCAAAACCATGAAACACTGAATTTGGAACACGACCGCACTCTGACAGTACAAATGTTGACACCAAACAACTAACTAACACATCAGTTATTCCTGTCTTTACAAATGTAAATTCATTTCTTAACCGTGCATACATTAGGATCTGGAATCTGTGTCCTTCTTAATTTTAGATCTTAATGTGCAGCTAACAAACTAAAAATGTTTATCCTAAACACGGAAATAAATTAAGAATCATTTATGTCATTTATAAAGTATACTGTGTAATTGGAAGCAGAGCAAAGAAATGCAAAGCTTTGGGGTTCAATTGCTCCTGAGACCATGCATGTTAAAAAAAATGCATAAACTCTTGATACAAAAAGCCATCCATTTAAAAAGCATGCAACATTTTAGAGAGAGCAAAGTCATTTTCATGCATGTATACAGAAATGAATGTGAAGTTTCCAATCTTAGGCATACACTAGAGTGCTAATATGCTATTCCGTTGCATGACATAGCATGACGCATCCGACTTTACACAGTTTCAAGATTTAAGGTCCAGTCTATCTTTGGCGCTGCTTTTTTTTTTGCCCTTTCCCTAGGCTGTGTAAGTGCTATACCAGACACTGCAAGAAAGACACATTTCACTGGTCACAGTCTTCCCCGCCATAAGAAACAGGCATATGCCCTTGAACCCAACAGGGAGGCAACGTGGCAAGACCACTAAAACTGCTGTGATGACTTTAGTAGAGCTTATTAACCGTGGCTGCACTGTGCGCTAAGAAAAAGCAAAAGTGGAAAAGTGGATGCAATGGATCCAACCACAGTCTCACGAGGAAGGTGATGGCACAAGGGCCATCTCAGCGTGAAAAGCTTTGATGGAGAAACTTTACCCATATTGTATCATGAAAAGACAGAACGCCAGGGAGACAAAGCGAGAAAACACAGTCAGAGCGTTCCTCTGAAGTTTATAGAGTGAAGGAAATGGACAGTGTTCATGCCTAAGGTCTAATGTTTACTGTGAGCTGTGTGAGATGAAGAGATGTCTCGCAAAGCGAGAGCTCTCCGTATGTTTGTACTTTACAGGTTTTAGCCATGACACTGAATTATTCAATATTGCAACCCTATTGCAAGACAACTTGAAACCCACCGTATGTTCTGGAAAATGTGATACTGGGGGAAAAGAGAGGAACTGTATGTGTGTTTAAGTGCGTGTCAGATTTGTGATTTGTGTAGTACTATGGATGGTGTAGTATGAATGGCAAATACGGTCTACAAGGTCTTTAGCTGTACATGGTCATGAAATAAAAGAATGAACGAAATATTAAAACATAACACTCCTCTTAAATGTGCAGTATATAGCTAGCGCTGCTGTGTTCAATGCCTTTGAAGTAGAAAAAGTATTGTATGGCAGCAATCTACAATCCAGTTCTGAGCAGTATTAGGAGCAAGGGTGAGTGCTTCCGTAAATATATTATCGTTGTCATGTGACAAGAGGAAGTCTTCATTTAAAGTCTGTGGTGGGGTGGGAGAATATTTATCATGTTAGTTAGTGCTTAATGCTATGCCTCGTTAGCTTGGCTAATATGCACAATCTTGCACTGACCTCCATGTGATTGTACGCAAAACACTTAAATATTGCTAATAGATGATTTGGAGGTTTATGGTTGCGCATAAAGATGTTTGTATGCATTTATGCGCCTGAAGTCATTTAGCCAAATAATGATATAGCCCTACCTATGTTAAATTGTAAATATAAGCATACTCATATTATAATCAAAACATGTCCATTGTTGTGCAATAAGAAAACAGCTCTAATTAGATAACTGGATTTATGAAATCACAGAAATACCGTACCCTGAAATGACATAGCAGCTCTGCCGGGATTTTTTTCCACTTGTTCCCTGATCTTAAAAGTCACATTTCGATTTGCACTTCGCTGAGTGAAACGGGGACCATGGTGTGTTATGCGCTGGGTCAAATGTTTTAGAGCAAATTAAAACAGTAAATGTTTAGCAGCAGAGCTCCAGAGATGGCAATGTCAGTCGGCCGGTGCACCACTCTGGTCCAGACTTAAATATCTCAACGACTATCAGATTGATCGCCATGAAATTGGCTAAATTCTTCAAAAGTAAAGACGTTCCCATCAACCTCAGCTGTACTTTGTGTTAAGTGCTAAAATAGCCTATGTTAGCATGCTAACATGCTAAACAAACATGGTGTGGTAAACACTATACCTGCTAAACTCTAGCATGTTAGTATTGTCATTGTGAGCATGTAAGTACACTGGTGTCAGTATTTAGCTCAAAGCACCGCTTTGCATTGCGCTATTCTGACCCACTGAACCACCACAATACGCTTTGTGTTCGTCCCAGATGAAATATCCCAGTTATCAGGTCTCTGGTAAATGACAATAAGCACCACCAGAAGAGAAACAAAACATGCCAAGGATTATGCTCTGCTTCTCATTAAAGATTCATGAGTTGCCAACAGCTATCTTATCCCCAAAAAGAATTCTACACAAAGACACATTCATCATCAAGGTGCTGTCCAGATCATAATGAGAAAAGCCAAAACAGAGAAGGAACTGTCGTCTTCAGTTGTCCGATCCTCACCATATGCTGCGGCTCCTGTCGACATACTTGCTGCTTAAGAGAGAGCCAATTTATTTCCCCAAAAGGATGGACCACTTGTGACATTTGGCAATGGAGCGTCAGACGTTTCATCCAGCTGTTCCAGACATGGATGCACAGAAAAGACACACACACACACACACACACACACACACTCAGAGGAAGTGGTAGGGGTTGGCGTAGTCACCACAGAAGCTTTGATAGGCTAAAAAGGCTGACTTACAACTGTTACATTTTAATGTGTAATGATCTGTGGTGGTCCTGAGATACCCACTCCCACACACCAGCGTACATGCACACATGAAAAGACACACACACACACACACACACACACACACAGCAAAACTGTTGTGTTCCAATATCCTACTGTATCAATTGTTCAAATAAGTAATGCCACTGTTGCTCTCCTCTGTGATATTGCATTTGGTTGAATGGCCACAACATTATTTACCGTACAGCCAGCAACTGTTTCTCAACGCTAGTCAAAGCAATGGGCTGTTTTGCCAGAAGCTATTAGGGAATGATCTGTTTTCACCGTGAAAACATGGGCTTCTAGGATGCCGATTCAAATCACAGAGTACATACTAGAGATTTCCAATTGGCTGCATTGTACTGACAAGTGGGCTCCTGTATTCAGGAAGAGGCACAATTACATTTCATTCATTTTGTGCATTGACAGCTGTTAAGCAAATTAGAAGTATCTGAGTTGAGATGCTTATAGTGTTGAGCATCCATCGCCTGCAGAGATACAGTTTATCTTTGTGTCTATACAACTGCAAAGATACAAATATAATAACAGTCGCCCTCCTACACTTCCGAATGGTGATTACATTGATTTGACGTTTAAAAACTATGTAACCTAAATGGGAGATGTCACATCATCATCATTGTCATGTAACAATCTCCTGAAGACCTCAATATCAAGAGGGTCACTTTGATATTCTGTGGAAATGACAGCAAAGCATGAATAGCAAGGAACAAAACTGAATGCATCTGCACCACCAATGCCAGTTTGTGTACATATAAATGTCCTACCGAGCACATCTTCAAGCATGCAGAAGACTCTGTATCGCAGTGTGTGCAGGGGAGTTGGTGAGCTGCCCTGATGGAGGGGGGTCACAGGGCTAAAATGAGCAGGGAATCTGGAAACAGGGCTATATGAATAATAAAAAGAAATGGTCGTGCCAGGCTGTCTGCATGCAAGTCTAATAAAATGCTTCCATTAGCAGAGCCATCCAGGTGTAACGTGGCCATGAAGGCTGGATATCCAAGTAGAGGGGAAGCGCTGAAGCCTCGCTATGGGAGAGCAAATCCAAGCCCACTCTAGCAAGCATTAATCCATGTGATGGCTCAGTAGACTCTTTATGTTTCTGTGTGTATATGTGAGTGTGTGCATATGAGAAAAGGGAGAAAGAGCTAAGTATGTGTGTCTTGATTTGCTCAGAGACGTGCATCACTTCCCTGCACATGCATGTACTCAGATTTCCATACTTAGCTATGGGGCATTCTCTGATGTGATGTAATCACTTTATCACGGTAATGGAAATTGAATTTAATTTTCTCTTTTCAGCGGCTGCACGTTGATTCGCCCTCACTTCAGCTTGGAGGAGAAAACTGACGGAAACGGATTCCTTGCTGACTGCCCCTCATTCAGCCCATAAACACAGATCTTATTTGTAGGGGCGGTAAAATTGTATAATTAAAAACAATAATTCACTACAGGTCGTTATGTGCTGCTAATTAAGCTGAGTTGACAGAGCAAGGTGTGTGTGGTGGGGTGGCAGTTACAGGAGATATATTGCGTTGTAATCATTACACTGACAATGAGGAGGGCATGTAGGAGTCAGTTATCTTATTTGTGCCTCACGGAGGAAGCTGATTAAAGATTCATGAAATGACAAAGGACAGACTTGGCCTACTGTTGAAAAGTGCAAGCAAACTGACTTTGTACTTGGATGTCTGCCAGCCCCAAAATTATTTGGTTCCCCCGAAACATTTTCTTCAACAAAAGCCCACAACACAAGACGCTCTGCGGGCCACGTTTTACATTGAAACTGTTTGTGAAAAACATCACCTAACAGCTCTCTTTCTCTCTCTCTCTGTCACATACTACTCCTTCACCCTTCGACAAGGAGTGCGAAGTGCAATTTTGTAAATCCGCCCAGCAGATCAAAGTGCTACCATGTTCTAATGGCTGCCACCCACCAGCCTCTCCTGTGGAAGAGCACCATCAGCAGTGTGTGTCTAAGAAGAGCCAAGACAGCCTGATTAATCTTCTAATAGTTCCAGAGAGAGATAGATGCCGTAGACGCAGAGACAGAGAAAGAAAAAGACAAAGGAAGTTGCAACTCAGTTACCGTACTACACTGGATGTTCCAGGGAAAAAAGTGAAAAGACGACGACGACACGGAAGGCTGATGAAAATGGCTACGTTTGGACTTTGGTTGTGACTCTTACATGTTTTAGCCTTTGAAATGAGAAGGCTCCTCTGTAAGATGGCTGCCTGGCTTCAGCACCGTCTTCTATCCCTCCTGCCTCGCCCGTCTCTCTCTTTGACAAACTCCTCAGCCTGCGTGACAGAATGATCATAACTATCAAATGGACTGCATAAATATGTGAAATAAAGATCAGAATGCACGATAAAAGGGAAGTTACTGCCAATTCTTTTGGGGAAAGGGACACGTCTGTGATGGAGAATGTCATCTTTGAGAAGTTGGGTGGAATTCAGAAGGCAGACAAATTGAAAGAATGGGAGTGCATTCTCAGACTGACAATTTCACAATTCATTGGAAGATTGAGCCACCACCTGAGTGCCAGTTTGTTCTAACACAATGGACATGATGAGTGTTAAATCCTTTGCATTTACCTGAGAGAAGCAAAACATGATATCCATTTTACTTTTCCACAAAAAGACAGCGACGAGGAAACGAGCCACCTAGCGAACACCTCTTAATCCTTTCAGATTTAAAATGGCTGATTTGACAGCACAATGAATCTCTTTAAGTGAAAAACCTCCAAACTCAATTCACAACCATCAAAGACGACGTGTCCATCTTGCACACTTGAGGGAATATCATTTATGCAAAGGCCACAGGCAATAAATATGCAAATGTATACACAGTATAAGCACCTTCACAATATCATAAAGTGAATGTGGGCAAAAACAAAAAGGCATATGAACAGAATATAAAAAACAACTGCTTCGTAAACATGCTTGCATATTGCACCAATCATTCCCCCTTTGGTCGTGCTTAGATTACTAAATGTAATTATACTGGGCACATGGAAAACAGGCATTATGCTTGATCATACAGCTCGCATTACCATAATAATTCCTTTGGCTTGTGTTGGATGTCACCCATTATTATACTGAGGAAATGTGACAGAGAATACTTTCCCTTGATATCACGGCTCCTCCTCTGGCTCCCTGTGGTCTGAGATAGTGATAGAAGGAGGAATGGGCTAGGTTGACATTAAAGACTAGAGCAGATATTAGTTAGACCTTTTCTGTGTTTTTTGAATGGTGCCGGTGTTTTGGCGCTGAGCCCGATATCCAGCTGAATCTTTATACAAACCACCCACGTTTAAAGTTGAACACAACCAGATGACGGAGTTCCCTAGCAATAAATGCAACATAACTACACCCATGGCAGGCTACGTGTTTTGTTTGCAAGTCAGCGTTGGTTGTTAAGTGTCTCGCTATGAGGCCTTAAACATGGCAGGTACTGTGACCTTTCCTAGTTCTGATTTCAGGTTCAAAATTGCCCTTTATTGTTCCCTGTAGTCACAAGTGAGGTCTGCTTTTTTGTCCTGGAGCACCACTTCAGCGTTTCCTGCATGCATTGTAGTTTCCTTGCTTTTCTAACTCATTGGTGCATGTTCCAGTGTTAGCACCTGATCTGTCAAAAAGCACTAAAACATTGCTCTTTTGCCGTAATGGCCACACTATCACACTAACACACTCACTGTTTGGAGTCCAGCATCAGGACCTACGACAGCAGACGCAGTAAAATCATGTTTCCAAATTGTGTAATTGTGATCACTGCTTACTTTTTTTTTTTACTATACACTCACAGTGAGTGGTGACACCTGGGTTAGAAAAAAACATGAATGGAGTGCGTTATTTTCTAATAGTATGACATCAGTCAGAAAACATTCACAGCACGAGTGCAGCGTCACAGCTGAGTTTGACTGAAAACTCAGTGGAACACTGATGAAAGTGCACACAAGACTTTTGATTCCCAAATCCAGCTTTGGGTTTGAATTATTGCCTGTCCCATCCAAGGCAGGAGTGTGGAGCACTGCATTGAAAGGTCCCTCTAGCTGACAAACAGGAGAACTGCTATGAGTGACTGTCAGCTTTTCAGTTTGTCTATGACAGCGTCTGTCTTCATTCAGCGCTATTAAATTGGCTTCGGAACCGATTGGAAATGGTTCTTTTATTACACACCTCCCATAACTCCCCCTCTCATCAAAGCCAAGCCATCTTTTATCTGGAAGATGACGTTTCCATTAGGGTCTGCCAACCTCTTACTGCTGCTCTGTGAGTTGTGGTGCTTGGGGAGAGCATTGTTAACCAACAACAACATCAACAGGATCTCACTGGCTGGGACGTGCACAAGCCTCGGTCGTGGCAAGGCAGTTCATCAGATGACTGCTCACCCAGAACACACACAGGAGCAGGCACATAGACACACACAGTCTCTCTCTCTCTCTCTCGTCCTCTTTTACTCTCTTTCGCTCTCATTCTTACACACACACACACACAAACACAAAAATTCACAGATCTGACAAAGTCAGACAACAGAGGCGCAGAAAAAAAGACAGAACTTGGCCAAAGGGAGTGTGCCTGTCAGCTCTTCCTCACCAGTTTCAGTGTTTCATCAAAGGTACGAGGAGCCCATAAGGTTCAGCTGCCAATCTGGCAACACTTTCAGTCCCCAAACACGGTCCTGGGGTTCTTTCAAAGACTGAAGCCCAATGGCTCCCTCCCCTCTATGTTACTGTCTTCATTAACTTTGTCCCTAGACGCTGCTCATGTTAGCAGCCAGGCCTTGGTTTTTCGAAATCAGGATAGTTTCAAAGCACCAGGTCGCACACAGAGATAGGGCACCTTTTGCTCTCTACCACATTTTAAGGCTGTGTGTTGGCCAGGCCCGGTGACATTGTTTGTGCTAATGAGGACATGGCTGTGCTTGGTGTGTGTGGGTCGGCAGAGACATACGCTCCGGTCCCACTCTGGGAGTTTTAATTAGATCTACATTATCAGACTGTCTGTCCACATTGGCCCTATCAGCTACTGTTTGGATGCATCATAAATCACCAGTCTAAGTGATCAGATCTGTATTCTATTTGCACTGAAGAGGCATTTCATCTGCATGAGGCCAATATTTAACCCTCACATTTGTAAAACTGAAATGTCGTTTCTTCCCCTGGTTAATCTCCTCACACTGCTGCTCATTTTCAGTTGTTTTCATTTCTCCCCTTCCACTTTTTCTTCTCTCCCTCACTCTTTCAATTAATTTCTTCAGGTGGCTGGGGTAAAGCAGCCTTTCCTTCATCATGATCACATCACGCCCAACTCCTTGACCTTTGCGCTTTGCTGTAAATGTCAGCTTTCTTTATGAGGCCTGTGATGAGTTTATTGAACAATTCACACTCACTAACGCACACAAGGGCGCACACACACACACACACACACACACACACACAGACTTTCACACCACACATGCATGCGCACCCTGTCATGGGATCTGTCCTTCACAGCCAACTATAACTCTGATTTCTAGGTGTCTACTGAAAAAAAATTCATGGTCCTCAGCGCTGGCGGGCAGCAAAGAGCGGCTGCCCACCATTCTCAACAGAACCATCACAAATAAATCAAGATTTCATGGGGGCTGAAATGGCTTCCTGAAAAGCCTTACAGACCTGCCAGGCTTTACTGAAGGTCTGTCCTATAATTGTAGTCAGTGTCTATCTAAAACTTAAACAAGTACCCCGTTATCGGAACGGCAAACATGGTACAGTAAACAACACTGGGCAGTAAAGTGTAGTAAAGTCCTTCCATATTGTTTGCGTCTGCTATACTACAGTGCAAATCAAAATGGGCCAACAATGTGTCATAAAAATGAGGCCAACGCAACTCTCGCCATATGCTAGAGTACTGATCTGATCTCAGGCCGTTCCTGATTCAGCGTTCTTCCAGAGTTGTGGTTTATAACAGGGGGAGTGATCGGGCCAGGGTGGCAAGCTCTACTGCCATGATGATAAATGTTGTGCATTAGAACTGTCTGGACCTCTGTGCCCAAGCTGGCCTGCAACTCCGCCTAGTGGAGCACAGAGCTGAGGGAGGGAAGGGGAAAGCAACTATAACAGGCAGTCCCTGAACACTTCTTTTTTAATTTTCATCTCGACATGTTTACTGTAACATAGCCCCTTTGAATGAAGGCTGATGAGAAAGTCATGTCATTGGACTTGTAACATGCCTCACCCCCCCCCATGGCGGGTGTCTGCACAAACATAGCTCTTTCATGCATGCCTGGCCAGCTCCAAAGCAAAAAAGGGATGAAGCAGAAAAATGTCACACATACTGAATAACTTCCAGCAGTGAGGAGCACACACACACACTTATACATGTATACTGGTGTATATCTGAGTGTCTGAGGGCCGCACAGGCAGCAACAAATGGTCACAGAGGTTCTGAAGACAGGACTGTACCTGACAACCTGTCAGCAGTTTTCCCAACACACACAGAAAACACAGAAACCTTATACAGACGTAAAAAGGATAGGAACTCATGTGCGTGTGCCTGTCTGCTCGTGTCCTTTCCAGACTTAATCCTACCACCTCCCTCATTTCATCTTATCCTCCTCATCCCCCTGTGCCAACATCAGGCTTTTCCTTTAATGAAATGTTTGGGTCTTTACACAGTCCTTACTCTTTATCTTCTCAGTTTTATCCTTTCTCTTTCCTCCAACTTATCTTCTGTCTTTCCCTCCTTCATTGTCTTTGGGTTTTTATCTGTCATCTCGCAGGGAAAGGTAATAAAAAGCCAACATATTGAGGGAGCCTTGCTCCGCTTTGTCATTTTGTTCTCGCGCACCCTCCTTTTTGTCTTTTATTTTTGTTTGTGGCAGCAGACCTTATCAGCGAGATGGGCGTGAGATAAGCGCTCTCTGGTTCTTTGTGGTGAAATAATACGAGCAGTAGATAAGGCCTTGTGGGTGAGTAGTTCACTGCTGCTTCTCTCCTCCCGCCACTGCCTTTTCCTCTTCCCAGGGTGGGCAGCTCTGAGTGGGGCAGAGAGTTATCAAACCTTTCTGTCAGGTTCCACCTTTGATAAAATGTCATCCCTCCCCCTTTGACACATGCAATTACATGCTAATGTTCACTTACGCCGTTGCGTAGCTCAAACTCTTGATAAAACTAATTTGATGCTTGCATGTCTTAAAAGATGTTTACCCACTAAAAGCTCTGCCACGGTGTTGCCGTCTGTTGGATTCCATTCATCATCTACTTTTTATTATTAGTAGTTTTATCAAATAAAGTTTAAGCTGTGGCAATTGTTGACATGTAATATTATTTCTCCTGGGAACTTTTGTTAACAGGCTGACACCAACATTATAAAACTAAACAAACATCCACAGATGTAGTGGACTGCAAACAATAAAAAAGGGGCTACAAGCTATTTCTGGATAGACACAAAAACTTTTCCCTGCCATCTGTTTTACTACCGATGGAGTCACAAGTTCCTGGCTCATGCCATTACTTTGTCTCTAATCTATAGCACCTATTAAGATTTCATGAAGTGGTAATGATTATACAATTATTTCCAGCTTGGCAATACCATAATAATGGCCACGACGACCAAGGTTTGTGAGTTTATGGAGTGGATGTTTATGGATTAAAAAATGAACACACACAGACTGACTGACTGGCCGGCCATTGATTTGTGTTGCTATTGACTAAAAGAAGCATGGTGGGCGACACTGGCGCTCAATAGCAGTTACATTTTCATATAAATAACAATGGTTTCTGGCCTGTAATTGACTCAAAAATGAGTACATGGATGAAAACGTGGGCATAGAGGGACATGGTATTGATTACAAAGTTGCCTTTTTTGAGACTTTGGATGATGTGACAGCACTTGACATGTCCCACCCATTGAATTTGATCCTATTTTAAACTATACTCATTTTAATTATGTATTAATATTATGCCTTTCATAACTTCCCAGGAGTTAAAGCCACCCAAAGCGGACCTCACAACATGCAACACCTGCATAACCTATAGCAACCCTTGGCTATACACTCGATGGCATTATAATGCTTCAGTGGTGAAGGTAGATTAAAACTTTGACTTCGAGTGTTGAGCTCACTCAGGATCCAGCAGAGACAGAGAATTCCCACAACAATTTTCTACATCTTTTATAGCAGCGCCTTGTCACACACAAGGCTATTTCACAAAATGCACTGGTGAATTAAAGAGTTAAGGCGAAGCAGCTACTTCGAGCATAACTGATTTATTAGGCTAAGAGAAAGGAAGAGATAAAGAGAAGAAAATGAATTAGGCCTCACATGCACTTTTAATTACTGTTGTCAAGGTGTTTGCTTTGCCCTTCTGGGAAAAGCAAACCAAGCCATCACTCATACCAACTACTTAGAAGACCTGCAGAGCATGAGCCATAAAGTTTAACACCTCTTCTATGGTGAAACATTTACTACAACATAAACAAAACTCCACCTTCTCACTGCAACATCTCTGTTCTCTGCTGAGATAAAGTGTGCTGCATGGTTGATAAACTGAGAAGAATGAGGCCACAGATCCGGGGGTGCTCTTCTCACCTTGCGTGCTTACCTGAGGGATAGAAGAGGACAAAGGAACAACATGTGCCTGTCTGTTTGATCCCCCCATACGAGGTGCACTGCACATGCAGGCTGCTGACACATCATGGACTGTTGTCTCTTGCACTGCTGGCCTTCGTCGCACTGCTCTTATTATAGAAGAGTGGAAGAGGAATATTTTCATGCACACCACACACACACAGCCCATTCCTTTGATGAGGCTGTGGACTCTATCTATGACCAGAGGCTCTGTTAGAGTAGTTGGCTGCAATGCAACTCCCTTATAGCTGAGAGACAAGACACTGGGCAGACAGTCTGCCCTAAGAGCAATAACAATGAAGAAAATACACATGAGTCTTGCAATATTTAACTTGAATGTCAAGTGCTGCTCAGTGTATAATTGGAGTTAATATCCCTGTGTTCCTCAGTTGGGTTATACTGACTTGTAGCTATAGAGGATATAGGGAGGGTCACTAAATTCATTATTCATAAAAGGGGGACAAGAGGAGGGTGAGTGTTCCTGCTGACAATGTGGTTACTCTCCCAGAAGCCAAGAGACATTTCCAAAGCGGATACAGTTCCCACCTCACCAACCCCGGTCAAGATTGGTTTCAGTTGTGCTGATTTCCATACGTCCATACGATATGTCTTGCCTCTCAATCTGTAGCTTCCTGCTGCTCATTTACTCTTAATGTTTTATGAGTCTGTGTGGTTTTGTTGGTGAACGCAAACCGTAACAACATAGTGCTGTTTCCTTGTTCCTGGCAGATACATAGGGCAAGAGGCTCTCTTCAATCAAATAAAAACAAAACTCAATGGATTAAAGAAAATAAGGGCCTAAAGTTAACTGAGCTAGACCACCAGCAGCGTGCACCAATTCGCCCACTGCGGCACGCTAAAAAACATTTTCCACAGCAGCACATAATTAAAAACAGCGTGCTTGTATGTGTATTATATTTTAAACAGGCTTCGATGGAAAGCACAAGGGGCTGGAGATGAGAGCAGTGCAGCAGTGAAAAAGGTAATTAAGTTGACCAGAACAAGGCGAGCCTTCTGTTTAATATTTCATGCAGCCACACAAAGCTCTGTGGAAGCCATCAACAGCAAGGCACAAACAACAATTATGTAATAATTAGCAGAGAAGCACCCTAGAAGATCTTTCTTTGCCAGGAATGTGTGTACGTAATTGTATAAGTGATTTAAGACTTAGCCTGGTCTAAGTTGACTTTGCTCTTTGCTTGAACCTGGTAAACACCAACAGGCGGACCTGGCATACAGTGCGTGTGTGTGTGTGTGTGTGTGTGTGTGTGTGTGTGTGTGTGTTTGTGGTAGTATGTGCGAAAGTTTGTTCAAATTCTTTACGTTGGGTTTTTTGGAACTACTTCCCTTCCGTGTTAAACTCAAACTGAAATTTGAATTCTAGTGATGTTTTGTGTGAGAAAATTATTATGATACTGCAGTTATTGTGCATATTTCTCCATCTGTGAAAAGAGCACACAGTAAAACCATTTCTGGACATATTTATGGAAGCAGCTTCTAAGCTCCGAGCATCTGGATGTTTCACATGGAAGCGGTTAACTGACTTCTTGTATTGCTTTGAATTCCTCTTTAAGTTTGTATTTCACTTGGGAAAATGGAAACTAGCAAGCTAGGCTAAATAGCTTCCACTCTGAAAGTGGAGGCTAGGCTAAAAACTAAAATAAAATTTCTATTTCTTTTGAAAATTTGACCAAATAAATACAAAAGAAATACCAAGGAGATGCAGCATACATTGATTTCTTAGCAAAAAAAAATAATTTTCATTTTAGTTAGCATGTTTATCATTTATTCCTAAACATTGTATGTATTTGTCAAATCTTGATATGGACGAAAAAAAAAATACAAATATTTGAGAAATATTGAGAAACGTTATTCTGGAGAAATTTTGCTCCATACGTGTTAGTTAGGGTATGCTGTACATCAGTCCACTGCAATGGAGCGAGAAAAAGTGAGACTATTTTTATTCCACCCCGAAGGCTGGGGCAGCTGTGTTAAAAGTCAACAACTATGGTGACTCCATGCTGCGCCGCTCCGGTCCCAAACGCACACAAACCCACTCTCACTCCTGCATTCATGCCCACATATGCACAGACACACTGAGATTTGACTTTGAATATCTGAAATTAAATTAAGACCACAAGCGATTAAAGAATGCTTACAATGCGAATGGTGGAACAGGTAAAAAAAATGTCCAACTAGAATCTAGGGAATCTCGAGGGCTGAGCTAATACAAACTAAATTCATCCTTCGAACTGTAATAACAAATAGGATGTCAATGCACTTAACCTTGCCTTAACCATGCTTGACAGTGTAACATTGACGATGAAATCAAATTTACCCCATGTTAGCCATGGCAATATTGCTCTGTTTGAGGAAAGCCCATAACGTATTGATGTACACCTTTGAGAATGACAAGCTGTACTCACTGTGATTTGTTACACTAATAAAAGTGAAGACACATTATTGTCCTGCCATCTCAAATACACATACACACACATCTTCCTCTGTCTCTCTCCCTGTCTCTCTCTCACTCACACACACACACACACACACGTATTCCTCTTCATGGACCACTTGGCTTTGTAGTGGCAAAGAGCTTGAACAAATTGCGAAATGATTGGAATTGAAAGATGAGTAATGGTGATTCTAGCGCTGTCCCTTCTCAATATGGAGATGATGAGATTTGATTCTTTGAGGTCAGGTGCATCATCCGAGTCGAGTGGCTGCCCCGTCTATGACTAAAAGAGATAGGAGGGCCTTTCACTCTCATATACCGGTTTTTGCTACAATCGGTCACTGCTGACATAAAATCAATGCTATATTTACTAGCACTATTACCACAATTCTATTCATTGCCAATTTAAAGCTCCGTATGTGAACCATATGAAAAGCATGGGAATATGTTAAAGGCGCTGAGGGCTATTATCCCGTCTCGTTGTCGTCTACTCCCCTTTCATGTTTGTGTGACTGAGGGACTAAATGAGGTCAATGAAGCTCCCGCGTCCATTCCTCTCACTGCTATCTCCTCATCACGGTCAGCTATTAACTCACCATTACAGTGCCATTAGGCTAGCTTTGCCACATACTGCACTGCAAAACTGCCAAACATACCGACTGGAAAATGGCAGTTCTGGTTTCACTGACACTCAGTGGAATGAGGGGAAAGCAGGGAAAGAGGGCAATGGCATGTGGTTGTGAATTTAAACATGGCGGGGCTAGCTGGAACGGGTCTGTTACTGTGCATCGTTGATACAAATGCAGCTGTGATTACTGGTATTGTTTGTTTGACTAACTGATCCTATGAAAGGAGCACGGGGAAAGAAAATTAGAGGTCTTCACTCATGAAAGGCTGAACACAACTAGAGGAACTGAAAAGTAAAATACCCTTTCGCACCTTCCCACCCATGGCATCCTACTGATGATCTTCAAATCACATGCTCGGTTGCTCTTAGACCTTTTGACAGAAGTGGAGAAGGTTGGTAGCTCCGGCTGTCTTAAGCTATCGTCCCAGCGAGTCGAGTAAACTCCAGAAGTAAGAGTGACTTGTGTCAGCACAAACCATGGAAAGTCAAATCACTTGTGAGACGGATGTGTTTACTCCTACCCTCTGTTCATTAGAGCGTGACAGCTCAATGATGAATAATGTCATGGGGAACAAATCTCTGTGCGGACACTGTTTCTTTAATACCAAAATACCTCAGCTCAGCTTTTTCCATCAGGCCTTCTGTAACTTTTAAACCTATAACCTTTTTTTTTTGTTTGTTTGATGATTTTCAGTTTTGATCTTTTTTACAATTGTGCTACAGGCAGCAACCAAGATATCTGCTTGGTCTGGTTTTTATGTTCTCCCAGTAGACAGTCACGTTTCGAGCAAATTCTGTAGAGATGTGATATCACAATCTTAAACTGCAAATAACATAAAAAGTGGGTGACAACTGTTCAAACACCATGATAACATCCAACAAATATCAACTATTCCAAAATGCTCAGCTGAATGGAATCAAAGACTTCTGTGCCCACATAGAGGTTAACATCAGTACATTTTTAGCTGCATTTCTTCTGCACTTTACGTAAATGTATATAATAATACGTAATAATATGGTATCTGTCAGTTGAGGTCTGCTAATGACTGATGTGCCATGACCAAGCTTGCAGCACAGCAAAGCTGTATACCAGTCCTGGGGGTATTGCATGCAGGTCTGTTCTATGTCTGTGTGCAGAGCGAACATGAGAGGTAATTACTGGGTCAGAGACCTTAACAGAAGAAGTGGATGAGAATAAGATCCCTTCCCTAGGCAGGTGTTTTTAATAGGAGCAAGGGGGATAGCGTGATACTGGCTCTCTCCTGAGACCTGCAACTACTCTCCCTGGTAACAATCTCACCTGCAGCATCAAATCAGACTGTACAGTTCTCACTTAATGAAGCACGCGACTGTGCATGATCTCAACTCCAGGAGTCAGGTGAACTACAAAAACACATAAAATATGGCATGTTTTTCTAACTTGAAAGTAGACAGTGGGTCTGGTAGCCTCTCTTCTCCAGCCATTTTACATGATTAATAGGGCAGAGAACAGGAGTTGAAACTGCAATTAGAGGTGTCTTCCATCAGAAGAAGAACCCCCTTTCTGGTAGTCAGCTAAACGAGGACTGAGGGGAGCAATGCTCCACCAGAGAAGTCATTATTTCTTCACCATCCCCTCTGCTATATGGAATACATTAACTTCACAGTGTCGCTGTCTTAGCCAGAGTGCCGTCATTGCTTTATTTTTTTTAAGGGATGCATGCAATTAGATCAGGGGATAGAAAAAAAGTGCTTGGAATAGTCCCCAACCCCCTCACAGAGATTGAGTACCAGCACACAACAAGCTCAGTGGGCCCCTCAGGGCCCTGCCTGAGACTGAGGAGAGCCTCTGATAGTCACTGTCACCGTTGCTCATTGACAGTAAAAAAAATGAAGAAAACAACTGCAAAGCCTCCATTTAACTGAGTAAATTGCTTGCTAAAAATGTACAGATGGATTTCCAATAACAGACGCCCGCCAATGTTTGTGCGGAAAAATAAATGATACTTCCTTTGTGGAGGATAAAATACCTTAACAGCATCAAAGTAAAATCTACCTCTACTTTAATATTCTGTGGTGAAATGATGCAGACTTTGAGCAGTAAAACTGCATTAGCATCTTTAACAGAGAAGGTACTGCACACCCACATCTTATAAACTTTATTTCAATTCTTCTCCTGTATGGATTACCGTGCTGCAGAGAACAAGGATCATTACATCCATAATTCCCTGTTTTGCATAATGTCATTGTGAATATTTCCCTGGATCTGACTTTCAGCTACAGTCCAATTATCTATATATAGATTACCAACATACTTTGCCAGGGCATGCTATCATGTACAAACAAGCCTTACATCCACATGGGAGCCATGTTCAAGTAGCTTCATGAATATGCATCACCTGTGAAAAAGTGAAGACGATTGTAGAGAATCATCATAGTGAGCAAAGTGATTTGTTGTACATTTGATGGCTCACTAACTTCACAGTCTTTGTCTTTATCCGCGATAGAAAGGAGAGGTGGGGGGAAGTATCACAATTCCTATGAGGTGCATTTAAATTATGGTCTCCACATATTACTCAGAAAATTCCCTCTTGAGAGTGTGAGCTGAGATGGCGTCCTTCAAGCCCCGCTGGGTTTCCTGTCATCATGAAATGGGAGCAGGAGATTAGAGGGGTGAGGGATGTAGAGGATGGAGAAGGAGGGGGGTAAATACTGAAATCTGCTCTAATCCCATCTCATACAGCTGAAGATACACTCCTCCTAAGACATTTCTGCTCAGAGCTGAGATAACTGAAAGGAATGAGGGGAGTACCGTTGGGAATCAGCCTTATAACACATTGTTTGGATGCATCTCTGAATGATCTAACAACTCCAAAATTGGGTTATACATATTCAACAATGACAGTCTGTCACACTTAGCTAATGCTCATGCTTATTTCACTTAACAAATTAAACAATTTGACCATGGTGAGTGGAAACAACTTTCTCTCAATACAATGTTACAGCAAATTGGGCCACAGAGTCTTTAAATTGTAATATTATTTAATGTTACAGTGTAAGCCACTAAGGGTACAGTTCAACCAGATCAGGTTTTTGCAGGTGAATGGCTAACTGCTGACATTTCTGCATAAGAAACGCATCAAAGTGGCAATTTTGCACAGCTCATTGTGTTTAATGGCGAGCTGTAACACACGTCCTTTCCAGCGTAATTGATGAGGAGAAGGCAGAAGCGAGACACACATATCTACTGGGTCTGTATCATAACTATTTAATTTTTATAATATATTATGATTACATTTTCTGCTATTCTTCCATTTGGCTGCAGCACAATGCTTAGGAGATATCCGTCATGGCAATTAAATGTTAAAGTCAATTACGCTGTGTTTGAATACAAGTCTTTCAAAACACACTTTAAACATAACAATTTGATCAGTCATTGTCTTCTGTTTTTAGAAATATTTCTTCTAATGTGATGCTTTCTACTCCAAGATTTGTCAAAAACACCATTTGCAACTTTATAATACACAGAACAAAAACATTTGAATACACTTCCATCCATCCACCCTTGTTGCTCATTTTAAATAACTAGATGATCACACATCAAGAGCAGGACCTTGTGCCCGAGTCCATGCTGCTTCTCTGTCTATTTAAAACTCCTCTCTCTCACGCTTCTCTCATTTCCTAATGAAAACATTCCACAAAGCCCCCAGATTAATGTGCAGAAATAAATAAATAAATGAATACATAAAGGGAAGCATTCAGAGTGACTGCTGATGCGAGAGGAGAGGGGATTCTCACATCTCACTGCCCATGCTGTAAGAACACGCCTTATCAACATTTTCTCCTTGTAAAATGTCAATGGAATGCTACACATTTCATCAGCAAGGCTACACATGCATCTGCTGTAAGCTGCATGCTCTCTCTGCCTTGGCAGAACATGCGAGACTCCCATCTCTCACCTCTCCGCATCTGTGCTGCTCAGATCTCTAGCCTCTAACTTCCATCACTTGTCCACAGTGAACCTAAAACCTGGCATACAGGCTGAGCTGTCTTCTTAGAGATGTTTCCACTAAGATATGACCTGCTCTTTCCTAAGAAAACATGTCTTCTTCTTCTTGTATTAGCTCTAGTGTAGACACAGAAATGCTGTAATGTATGGCGCACACGTGTCTGTCAAGGTGTTCACATGCTAAAGCTTTCTAGTAAGTGTGTACCTGCAAACCAAAGTATTTCTAGGCATTCACCTTTACCCGTGGACACGAGGGACAGAATGGGCGTTAACTACATGATATTTAAATTAATTGCGAAAGTGTGTGAATTGTTCAGAAATAACTTAGCAAGTGTGAAATTTGTAAACAAATCTGTACGCATAATAATTCAGTGCTGCTTTGGGATGAGCTACCTAGCAAAGCCCTGTTGTGCCTTTCAACTTAAAAGGAGCCCTGGCTATGCAAATTGTTGGAGAAGACATTTCTCACCAATCAAATGAAAATAGTGTGTAAAAGGAATTCTCGCTTGTTTTATCCTAGTTCAGGTGTTGTGTGGAGGTGGACGGGAGCCCAGAAAGCTGCAGAACATGAGTGCCGTAGTGGAGCATCTGCACATCTGAGTGAGCACATCTGTGCTTTTACACCCATATTCCAATTTCTGTTCTTTTGAACATCTTGTTTGCATCCCTGCGTGGCATTTGGTGTTGAATGGTGTGCATGAAAAAGGTTGTAAACTTTTAAAATAGCCGGTTACTCTTGGATTAAAACTATGGGCTAAAAATCACTTGGCCTTGAAGCATGGGGAGAAAGAAGTTTAGAAAAAAGCAATTCCACGCAGAGCGAGTACGGAGGTGTCTCACAAAAACAACATCATGGCTGCTCTGTGTCCTCAGGACAGCCCTGCTTATGTCAGTGTGTGCTTACTGTATGTATGAGTCTCGGTGTGTGGGCAGCTGAGGTTGAGGCAAACTTCAAGACCAATTTCATGTTTGTGTGTGCTGGTCTGTAGCTTTAGTGTGTGTGTGTGTGCGTGTGTGTGTGTGTGTACGTATATATGTGTGTGTAATATTTCTGTATGCTCTCATCAGTGTGCATGTGGGAACATATTTTGAGTAGGGGGGGCTGCCCTAGATACGTGCCTGCTTAAGTGCACGGCATTTATTGACAGTGACAGATGTAGAACATTTTCTATAGTTAAATCTGAACCTCGCTTGGAAAAAATATTACAGCAGAATCAACAATATTATCCATATAACTCAGCTGCTGCTGACTCAAGTCAAAACTGCAATGCTGGAAAGATAAAAGAAACCTTGTACGTGCTGATTACCTTACTTACTTTGGTGGTTTTTACTGATGCTTCAGATAGATGTCTGTCCTCAGATTGAGCACCTGTCAGTACTTTCTCTGCACAGACCATTTTTATCTCCTTACCTCCACAAGTCAATACTGGGTTAGCTGCTGCTCTGCTCGCTCAGGAGGCCCCCCGCCGAGATTGCGTTTCAACAAACTAAGAAAACACTGGAATTACCAGTAAAAAGCCTTCTGAATAAATGCGCCTGTAGATAGGCAGCTCCCTACGTCTCACGACTGGACGCTTCTCCATATAGCCTATATTCAGCTGGTCTGGACTACTTAAAGCGAAGAAATACTCTGTTTTATGTTATTTTATTTTATGCACCATTAATTAGCAGTTCCTTTAAACTTTTAGTTGAGTTGAAGGCACGCGAAAACCATATATGCAGTGTGAACCCATTAAAACAATTTTTTATCAGAGATTATCTAAAAAGTTGGTTGATTTCTAAAAATCGTTTTTCACTCTGACCAGCAGTGGGGGCTGCAGCCCCTATGGCACCACTCTTCCAGTGCTAATGAGTGCTGCTGTCAGTAAGTGGGTGCTAGCGAGATAACTTTGTTATGACATGGCGCTATATAAATAAAACTGAATTGAATAGCGACAGAGATGCACTGTATGGAACCAGCCCTTATTGCTGCACTATTTCCCTCAGTTCCTGCTACACACACATAACACGCATACAAGAGGAGGCGATTAAGCATCGACACTGTTGGACATCAATGTCGTACATGCCATTAAATCAGGACTTCCTTCTTTTGTGGTTATAGAATTATATAGACATTATAGAAACACTGAAAAACTCAGTTAATTTGCTTCATCAGGACTGTTCTTTAATCAGATTCTGATTCAAATCTTCCAAAAGCCTGCTTGGTGAACTTTTTCCAACTGAGCTCCGTCCACTTCAAATCAACGAGAAAAGCCAAAATTGAACATGGTAAGAAGCTCATTGAGAAAATATGTCTTAGGCGCTTTATCCTAACGAACAGCGTATTGTGTATAATTTGGTCTACTTCACTTGGAGGCATGCGAAAGAACAGGTTCTTGACTTACGATGTGGAGCTTCAAGAAGTCTCCGAGACCAGAGGAGCTATCCACCCTCACCAGGACAGCATCCTTCAGGTGCGTGCTGAAGCCAATGGCTAGCCGGTCCGCCCTCGTGCTGGGACGGTCATTTGGCGGCCATGTGTATGTGATCAGTCCACCATCTCGCCCAAATATGTACGTTGTTCCCGCTACAGTGAGAGAAAAAAGCAGAGGGAGAACAAATAGAAGATGTTAATAGTGTATCCCCCCTTAAAACCGTGTACCAGGCGTGAACCACTGTCAACACAAAAACTATATTAACACAGCAAAGCCAGCATCAATGCTATGTGTACAGAGCATCGTCAGTGTGGAGGGTTTATTGTGCTGAGTAATGACTTTGCAAAGCACTGAGCAACATATCACTCTTCAACAGCTCTCAGCCCCGTCTGATGGTTTAAGTACACTCACGTCAATTCATGAGTAGAGGGAAATTCAGTGGAAATGAGGGAGGCAGGTACTGGTGCCGCTTTCCTTGTAATGCTGCGCAATTACTCAGTTTTACTGCCACTGTCTCCTTCACCTCTAGAGGGAAGAGATACAAGTGAATGCTAGCAAAACTGCAGTCGTGTCCTCGGTGCCCAGGTAACCAGCATGCACCGCCCCGTCTCTCGCGCTTCATTAGCAGCCTCAAAGGCAGACGAAGCCGGCAGCATTATTGACTGACTGGTCCAATTGTGCCCTTCTTGTGACCTCCAAACAAGCTATTTCCTGTCTCGCTGCATTACCTCGTTGTCTTTAGCAGCCGTACGAAAGGTTTGAACATGACCTGGTAGATGGAAGAGTGGTTCTCATTACCTGGCTATTCAGTGAGAAAGAGCCTTGCGGCATTATGCCAGTGACCTAGTCAAATTGATGCTCGGAAATAATTCCGTCTCGACTAATGAAGGAAGTGGTCTATTAAAAGTCGGAGTACATTCATGTACAAAGCCACAGTGTCAGGTTTTGATGCTTGCCAACCATCCAGCGCTTCGTATTTTCAGAGCTGTCAGAGTTGTCTAAATCAAATAAGTGCCTATTTCTACCCAGTTAGAAACCTTCATTGGGATAGTGTGTCAGTTAATTTTTGCCAGGACTTGGAAATGTTTGGTCGTGGACGAAAGAGTGAATACTGTGTGTGCAATTGTGAACAACTGGGTGTGTGATTGGGAGATAGATGCTTGTGAGAAAGCCTGAAAATGAATGCAGCTGTCAGATTAATATAAAAACAGCTATCTTCATGAAAAATTAGAAAGGAGCTCTGCTAATGTGTTATACATTTGCGTCTGTGTGTGTGCGAGCGAGCGAGAAGGAGAAACAGCCAGAGTGTGTGTGTGAGAGAGAGACAGAGTGTGTTAATATTCATAGGGGCTGGGAGCTAAACAGCCTTAGCCTGAACAATAGATTATAAATCATTCTGACTGTAATTCCAATATTTTCTTGTAAACCAGTTCACAAGGATATAAAACTATCGATATATTTTGCATTTATTTATATATATCAGTTGTTTTCCTCCCTCCGCACTGGTTTCCTTCAAAGCGCAGTGATTAAAGTGTGTCACTCTACTCTCAAAGTTCCTTTTCCAATTTCACTCCCTCATTTGAGTCAATACACACTGTCGACCATTAGCTAAAAAGAATTGCATCATTAATTAACAATAATGTGATTAACAAATGATGTCGGGACATACAGATCTATGGCGGGATTTATTGTTTTCATAAAGCATAAGTCGCATTTGTAAAACATAATGAAATAACACTGTAAGCATTCTTGTTCTCCTAATGGATAAAGCATTATGAAGCTTGATGACTTCTACAAAGGAAAAGACATTATGTGTAATATATTTGCGAGGCAGGCATCATTTCTTTTTCATGAAGTCTGCCGGCTACCGTTGAAAAACCCTTCTTGTTCCACTAATGCATATCTGATGTTGGCCCCTTCACAGAGCAATCTCCAATTCATGTAGCTCACGCTGGACTGTTGTCACTGTCTCCAAATTTCCCCCCAAGCCACCAAACACTTGCTCCATGCTCCAGCTTATTATAATTAAGTTCTTTTAAACCATGTCAGTGTTGGAACTCACTGGGCCCTTAAGCGTCCATTTCCCCCTCTGTCAATTCACATGATATGACACCCACTTTATCCCACTGACAGCTTATTTACTGCTGGTGACCCCCTTCACCACCCACCCAAAAAAAAAAAACAACTATAATATAGAGATTGCTCATTTCAGCTGACTGGTGTGCAGATGTTGGTGATGACACCCTTAACCTAAATGGATAAACAGCAAGTCACATCAAGGCACCAAAGGTCAACGAACACCAACTACTCTGCAGATTACAGAAATGATCCCAAAACAGATTCAGAGAGTGCAGATAATAAGGTTGTCGATATGTGATAACGTCTAAAAGCCATACAAGCATGTATGAGTAGGGAAAAACTCCTTGAGGGACAGTTGAGGATTTAGATACATGGAGAAACATGGATAATGCACACCTACACAGACGTGCAGTGGCACGAAATCAGCAGCCATGTGCCAGTGTAACTCCAGTGGTGGGAGTAATTATGCACTGGCTCCATATTTGTTATTTGTGCGCTCTCCTGGGACACTGGGGCCGATATGGATCTGTTGTAGTCATTAGATACAGTAGTGTCCTGGAAATACTTGACTGTTTGTTGTCTCTTTAGTTTGACAAGAGTTTCGGTTTATTCCCCATTCACCCACTGTCTAATAAAAAAAAACAAACGAAGGTAGGTAATGAGGGGAGTTTCAGACACAAAGTGCTTAGAGGTGTAGCTCTCTACACATCACCAGAGCTGAATGAGAGAAAAAGAATGTAATTAAGATTTTCTTGCATCACGTATCCCCACATACATCTGTATCTCCTACGCTGTTCCCCAGAGAGGCCACAGTGCGGAAACCAAAAGGCAGCGTGTGCGCTTTGAGCAGGTATCGGTACAGATGAGCAGACCTCCAGGATGAACTCCTCAACCACAAGCCTCCCCCTGTTAAAGGATAATGAATTAATCTGTCCTCATGTCGGGACTACATTGGCTGCTCTCCGCTGTGTCACTTAACATCAAAGAAGATAAACATTGGCAGATCAAACACTCTGCTTTCATTAAAAATGTAGCAACCATCCCAGGAGTTCACCTGCATTTGGTCAAAGAGGTGTGTGGGATAGTAGACTGTAGGCTAGAAAACATGGCCTATGTGTGAGAGCCCTCTCGACACCGACTTCTCAATGTCTAAGTCTATTTCTGCTGGAATGAAGCCGGAGCATATAGAAAATTGGCCCTTAAGCACTTTATGTTAAATAAAGTGCGCGGTGTCATATGAAGAGGCGGTATGGTGTGAGCAAAGGAAAGCAGTACTGGCTCTGTGCCCTAGTGTAGCAGCCATGGTGTTGGTTGGGATACACAAACCAGTGTGCTTGACTATAGTGCTCAGCTAAGGTCAGGCCCGCAGTCTGCCTTTCCTCTGACCTCCAACACGGCTGTCGTAACGAGCCTCATATTACCACCTCTGCCGAGAAACTGGGGAGGAATCCAATCATAATTACATAGTTGTGATGGAAATATGAAAAGGAGAGATGACATTATGGATCTGCTTTCTGTCAGCACCTAGCACTTGTGTTTCTCTCTATTTGCCAAGGATTCCCGTAATGACTGGTGTGCAAAAATAGATTACCCTAGATGTGGCATATAGTATATCATTTTGAAATTAATTTTTGATCTCCATGTATCTATTGAATGGAATGTCAAAGAAAGATAACTTATTCTCCCTGTTGTCTCTTGTCTATGTCTATAGATCTAGACCTATCTATCTATCATCTATCTATATACATACATATATATAAGCATATATAAGATCTATCGACATTAGACATTTATATTGGAAATGAGCTAATTGAGGAAAGCATCTGTAATATCTGTAAAGCACTTGAACTTGTTCGTGACAGAAATAAGTAGGTGAACACTTACATAAATTGCTGCATGTTTTTCATCCCCCAGACCATTTAGAAGAACAGAACTATATTAAGGATAACATCATTTGGGATTAAATTTGGTTTGTGCTCCACGCCCCTCCCTGGGTGGAAGACAATTAAAAGAAGCTTAATGATGTCTATTGGATTACAATTTCAGTTTCCAGAGAAATCATTACCACAATTTATGAGGACACTATTATCCAATCAAACGCTATCGGTATCTGGTAAAGGAGCTGCCTCCGATCAATGCTCCTGAAGATTTAGTGCCATGAGGGACGTTTTTGAGTCAACGTGATCAATTCTTTTCTCCCCCCCCCCAATGTACCTTTCTCACTCTATGTTACCTTTTGGGACAATTAAATGGCCTAGTGGTTGAGGATATGAGGTGGTAAATAGAATGAGGGGTTATGAGCAAAAACTGTTGAAACTCGTGTCTTTCCAGCTGCATGTTCTAGCTTGGCTGTGAATTACAGAGACAATCGAGTAAGGGCACGGTTCACACAGCAATACAATAATGATGCCAATGATCTATCTATTGATATAATCCAAGTTATCTTGTTTGAACGACAGTATCAATCCACTACAGGCGTCATCGGCAGATATAATGTATCAATACATCAATATTCCAGGAATAATAGTAGCATGATTTGATTATTTAAATGTCAGTAGACTTGTGTCTCAATTACAATATTATCTTTCCTTTTAGCTAGTCTTGTTATTATATAGTATATTTATATCAGCAGGCAAAATAATTGCAGGACTCAGGGATTGTCAGCATTCAGCTTTGATGTCAAGAAGTTTTCACATTTATGTTTTACCTGTGTGTGTGTGTGTGTGTGTGTGTGTGTTTGTGTGTGTGTGACTGATTGTGGAGGTTATAAAAGAGAATCTATGGCTTTGTTTACACACTTCCAGCTATTATTAATGAATGTGGATCCATGAAACACCATTTCAGATGGCTGTGCATGTCCAAGGACAAAGAGTACTGCACATTTGGAGAGTTGTCTGAAAATATAGCTGAGCTCAGTTTTCCATTCATCATTTACTTTCAGTTTCATCAATAATGGTTTCTTTAATGAAAACCTGGTTTTATATGAATCTTTCTCAAATCTTTTACAATGTTTTGGACAGAAAAAAATGTCAGTAATACATTGCATGAATTTGATGTGGAAATCAGTGAGTGAGGGGGCGGCTGTGGCTGAGAGGGTAGTGCGGTCGTCCATTAACCCCAGTTCGATCCCAGCTCCTCCTGTCCAAGTGTCCCTGGGCAAGACACTGAACCCCAAGTTGCCCCCGGTGGAGGCCAGCATGGCAACTGTGTCCCCATCGGTGTGTGGATGTGTGTTTGTCTGCCCTGTGACCCTGTTCCCCCGCCTCTCGCCCAATGTCAGCTGGGATTGGCTCCAGGCCCCCGCGACCCTTCGGGATAAGCGGTATAGAGAATGAATCAGTGAGATTCTTGTATGACTTTGGTGATACAAAAGGTGTAATGCAGCTTAAACATATGAACGCTGTGATCATTACATTGCTGTAAAAGCTGTTTTAAATAATTTTCTGGGCTGATCTTAAATTCCTGTGCTGATCTTTTCTTTGTCTGTTCAGCTACAGCAGTGACTGTTCCCACTGTTCTGTAACCACTTGTTTCATACTATTTATTTCTGATTCGTTCACTGTTGCTGCCAAGGTAAATGTAAAACATCTCTTCTGTCCACCAGAGAATGTTCCCTAGAGAAGAGTCTGAGGACTGTACTTTCCTGCCGGTGCCAGGCAGGGCTTTGTGTTGGTGAGGTGACATTTCTGTCAATGGTTTTAATTCTCTGTGCCTCCTCGGTGTTCTGGCCACATGCTGTGAACTTCACTGCTCCAAAGTAGGGGGAGAGGAGCTATGGCATTAAGGATCACCTGGGATTTCTGGTTGTCCCGTTCACCTTCCGAATCGTCAAAGACGACAAAGGTGAGCGGTGTACTGCAGTTGTGTTCTGTGCTACTTTCCTATTCATAAGCTCACAAAATCTTTTTGTGGATATGTAGGCCAATTTGACTTCGAGCAGGAAAAAAATTGCTTTTTTTTCATTCCAAGTATACCCACACGTGGCTGTACAATGAATGAGGAACAGGCTGGTGGATGCACCTTTCCCATCTCTTGCCAGACTGTCCCTGTAGATGGATGCCGGTTCTTTTTGGCTCTTCACCTAATGTCACTGAACCATTTCTTCATTTGGCAATTAAGCTCTTAGCACCAGAGAAGCGCAGTAGCCTAATATGTTATCGCCTATCAAGCTAATTAAATTTAAAGTGCCATATATTCGCTCGTGGCAGTTCTGCACCTTTTGCAAGGACGCGAGTGTCCTCCTGAGAGAGAGAGAGCTTTTATGTGGCAGATCCCGTCTGTACTGCTCTCTAGTGTACATCAGAGTTGTCAGAGCGCGCTGCTTTGACTGGTGATGAAAAGCACATGCACTGATAATGTATTCTACCCTGTTGCCAATAACGTCACGCATGCACTGTGAACTTCTGGTCATGACAAAAGTCACTTTCAACGCCATGCGCCGTGGGATTTGTGCTGTGTTCGCTGACTTACAGAAATAGAGCCCTGAGTATTTAGAATAGCAAATGTAAGACTTCTGGGTCAAAGAGGTCAACTCGAGGTGTAAATTATTTAAATAATTTAAATGAAAATGTCACAAATGATTATTTCTAAGCAAATGATGCACATGTTGCTGCTCAAGCTTGTAACGTATGCTAAACCTCCTCACATTCTATAAACGTAGGCGTGTTTTTAGTCTAAGTTTTGTCCTGAGTTGACTTCTGCAGTCATGTTTGTGTTTTCACGCTGGGTTTTCTCCAAACATGAATTTACTCTTGTAGTTGTTAATTGGTGTATTTTGAGCCTATGACTTTTGTCAAGTGAATAACAATTTTAAAAACACAAAACATTTTTATAATAATCATTCTAAATGGTTTTCTTTATAATTTGCATGAATAAAGCAATTATAATCTTTCATGGAAAACTCCACACACGCATAGAAAAAAAAAACAGATGTCTGCAGGGAAAACAGACCCTCCTGTCAGATGTCACTTTTGTAGTTGACACAACCAAATGCTTTGATATGTGAGGTGCTTAATTGCCTGCCATGTTTGACTGGCAGCCTCTGTATGTTGGAATAATCAAGTACGGTGAACAACAGCAGCTCTCAAAGTTGAGAGCAATTGTTCTTCCAGTTGTCTGGAGTCGGCAGTTTAAACATAGCCTCTGGTTGTCCGTCCCGTGGGTACAAATGAAGAAAATTTAGCTGGGCAATGAAAACTGGAAAGCGAGGCATAGTGGATACAGCTGGATCCCTGTGGCCACCCTCAACCCCCACCCCCACCCAATCACTATTTCTATATCTGCTCATTGTTCCATTTCACTACAGCGAGGTCTTTTCAACAATTTAAACCTCACTCTCAAGCTGCTCCTGGAAAAAGCCATTCTCCATCTTCAGTGGTGTGTGAGCAGCCCTTTGGGAGACTAAAAAGGCTATGGATTGTTGACTTGTCTTAATCCTCTCTCAGCACAAACAACTGCCTCCCTATTAATGGTATAGACAGTTAGAACAGAACCAGCAGGCACGAGAAGCGGTTTCATCCCAGGTTGCAGCTGGAACAATCTTGTACGACATACTACTGAGATGACAGCAAAACAAACTTTTAATGTGACCATCTAAATTACACGTGACCGGTAGGATTCCCTAAACAAGTTAAGCATCCCATCCATTTTCTACATCATTGGAATCTTGCTATAGGGCAGAGCCGAAACATTTATTGTGTGAGCACGGAGTAGGAACTGAGCAGTTTTTTTTTTGCCGGCTAGCCTATAACTGCTGCAGTTCTGTCATGAAACTAACCCGCAACATAATATACCGCATACTGCACACTCTGCCACATTCTGCTTTGCTTCCTTCCACATTTCTCTCTGCTTTTTTCTTTTTTAAGTGATAAATCCTCCTTTCAGTCTTCATCAGAAGGCTGGAGCTGAGCTATTCTCTTTGCAGTCAGCAGAAAGCAGAGTGGACAGAGGTGCTAAATCAACCCGGAGCCCAGACTGCCTGCTTACTTTGAGTTGGCTTAATAAGTCTGGGCATATTGGCATATATACAGCACAGTCGATATAAACTTTTACAGTCCATTGCCCAGAGACTTAATCTTCTCCACCGGCCAATAGGGTATTCAGTAATGTCTGCTGTTTGAGATGAAGATATTATATACACCTATGCTGATACAGCATATGTATTTACATGTATTTCAATGATGGCAAATGTAAAGTGTTAATAATAAATGTAATTAAACGACATTTTTCGATAAATAATAAGTGGCACTAAGGACAAACAAGGATACAAAGGCAGAATTCAAAGTCCTCAGGCAGTCCCCCACAGTCTTTAGGCTAGACTAGGCAAACATTTTAATTAGCCCATTTCCACAGTCTTGTTTTAACAATATCCTGTGACCTATGAGCCTTAAGCTCCTTCTAATGAAGACAATCCCAAAGCAGCATTTCTGCATAGGACAGCTGACAGTGTCCAACCTGCCTTCATAAGCTGCAACGGATTAATCCTCTCTCTCCCTGCTTTGCTAATTTGATGTAATTAAATTAAGTGGAGACTAAAAGTGGGGCATTGCTGCTTGCCCCCCCCATGATTGGTCATTCTTATTAGAGGGTATAAGATGCTGGCTACAAAATCATAGGAGCAACAAAACCTAATAAACACGGCGGGAGAGAGAGAAAACATAGGAGCACTTAAGTCAGACCTCAAGGCAGTGCAGTACAAAATGACCACATCAAAGAGGAAGAAGGGAGAGCGAGAGAGAGGAAACCGAGAGTGTTAAAGATTTGGGATAGAAAAACGGGAAGCAGTTGATGTTTTTTTATGCTGCAAGGAGCAATAGCAGAAATCAGTTTCATACTTTATCAACCTTTACTGTATATTTAAAGGACAGGTTGCGATTTCTTCAAGAGTGAATTAACACCCCCTGAAAATCGTGTCTTTGCTGAACCTTCGGTGGTTTAACGTCTCACCTTGCTGCAGTGACGTACAGGTGTACTCTAGGACCCCATGACATCACTGTTGGGTGTGGTTACAGGTTCGACATAGCACACTTCTGACCACACCCAACCACAACCAGGCCAAACAGGCTTGAAACTTTGAGACGGCAGCAAAAGCCGTGCATTTCAGCCAGTTACTCTTTAACACAATACTCAAATGCCATATGTGATTGCAATAGCTAATAAGCTAACATGAGACTTCAGCAGTCTCCTGATCGTTTTGTGCAGGTTTTTATTGCAAATGCTATTTTTGCAAGGTGAGGTTATTTATTGCAACAAACCTTAATGCGACTACCAGGAAATATCTCTTTGCTGTGGCTCAGCAAGAAAACACTGTCGGGGGAAACACAAAAAGGCATGCTGTACTAAAAAGAGTAAAAACTTTGGAAGATCCATGATCCATGATCCGTGAACGCCGACTCCTTGAAGCTTCATATTAGCTTCAGCTGAACTTAAGACTTTTTGCACGGAGCGAGTACTGCTTACGGTGATTTGTCCCAATTTCAGACTAGGAAATAGGAAGGAACTGCACCAACAACTCTTTTGACGTACAGTACATATAGCATTTTAGTATTGTGTCAAGATAGACTCCAAATCTATCCTCTAAGCAGCCCCAAACTGATACAATCTGCAGTTCAACAGAAATTGTGAATCAAGAAATCTGCCCCTGCATCATACTGTTGCAGTACTTCACCATATTTTATCCTCACACTGCTCTGAAGAGATAAGCCTTCACCTCATCATGACGGGGCCCCGGGGAAGCCATACCAACCACCCTCCTTCTACATGGCAGGGAACCATCAATTCATGGTTGAGGTAAAGTTCTGCCCCCCGGGCTGGTAACATTATGCCATGAATGCTCAGTCGACCAGTTGTCACTCACACCCTTCTGCCCCCTCCTCTGCCATGCTCACTTCCCCTAAGCCCTAAGTGATTCATGAGCCCCTGCCTTGTGGAGCAGAATGACCCATCCAGGCAGAGCTGACAAGACCCAGTGTCTTAATGGAGCAATACACCAAACGGGCCCTTTGTTACCCTGACCAGCTGCATATCTGCCTCCCCAGCCAACAGCCTTGGCTCTGATAGAGGTGTCTCACAGTATCGACAGCTTCTAATTTACTCTCTCATCATCACTTGCCTCATTTGCTCCTCAGACACAATGCTCCCTTTCTCTCAGTTCAGGTCAGCCATTTTGTTTGCCAGCAATTTGTTGATTAGATTTTTCTGCATCCAGTGTTTAATGTGCGCGCCAGCGAACACACGTATCAAAGTTTGACTTAAATAAAATCGAGCATCATTCGACTCTCTGCTTTTTCATTCCCGGGTTAAAAGCCTCATTGACTGATTACGTGCTATCAGACATCAGCGCATTATTTAGCTTCATGTGCCAAACATCACAGCCTCCAAATGGTCTCTAGGAGCTGTTGTCTTCTCTATTAGGGAGCCAACAGATGTGGAGTATGACTGCAGTTCTAATTACTGAAAAAGACAAGTGTGGGGGATAATTACACAGTGGAAGAGGCAGAAACGTCCAGGGCCAGAGCTCTGATCTGAGACTAGAGACAACTCTGGCTGCCCATTACTATATGCAACCCAACCTGCATCCGCACTGCTTTAAGATCAGACAAAGCTACTGTGCTTTACTGAGCATGCTCCAACGTTAGCGCTATTCATAAAAGCAAATGATATAGCAGTCCATACTAGACCTGCATGATTACAAAATGCTTGTACCACAGGAGAGCTTTCTTTGTTCACTGTTACACTGCTCAAAACTGGAGCATAAACAACACTGTTTCACATTACGTTTTGTTATACCACAAAACAAGCCTATTCCTAATGTGTCCACATTTTACGGCGTTTCCGCGTGTCGTTTTTGTTGTTTGTGCCAGTTTTTCTTAAGCCAAACCCAGGAGACAACAAGCACGCCTTGGCCTTAATTGCAGGATTAAACATCTGCTTTGCCTATTGCTGCATAGCCTCACTTTGTAAGTAAGCCTCTACTCAGTGGTGAGATATTTTTTAATTAGCTGCATATCTTATAGAAACGATACAATGCATGTGGATGTGCTGATGCACCGAGGTGTATGAGAGGGAGTTTTGTCGTGCAGCACAACTACTGCCTTTGTGTTTTATTTACAGCTCTGCCTCCACCTTATCAACAGGCAATGTAGGAGCACCATAAGAGAGCTGTGCTGTCCTCTATCTCTCACCGATGCCAGGTATCTACCAACAAATAAATATATAAGAGAGACAAAAAAAAAAAGGAAATGTGTGTGGGTGTGCATTGTATTTCTACACTATGTAGCAAAATACAGTATAGGCTAATATTAGCTTGCACTTAGGTGTTAGGCAGGCGTGTTTTTATCAGCCCTTGCCAGCAGGCCTGAGGCACTAAGAGATGGAAGGAGCAATGAGGAAGGTGAAATCCCACACAATCCTATTAGACTGGATTAGGGGGCATCTTTCTTTCTGTTGCCACTCTGCTGCAGGTGAGAAATTATAAATTGCCAAAATAGTTATGACATGGTTGGACATATTGTAACACAGAGCAGCCATTCATTTTTTAAAACCTTTTTTTTTATTTATTTTTTTTTTATGCGAGGCTAGCAGCATACATGAAGACACATTCAGTTGTCGGGTGATGATTTGTAAGCTAAGAATAATTACAACACTGTCAGTCAAACCACCCACGTAGAAGAGCTCGAGGATGGAGGGTTTCTTTTTTCCGCCATGTGAAATTTAAGTAGAGGCTCATTATCGATCGGATGATCAATGGCAATCATACATTTTCGTCTTCTGTAAGCTGGCTGCCACAGAAACCCATCCTCTACGGCCTCCCCTGCGGCCGGGGTTATAAGGCTGTAAAGGCTGAAAGATTGCAACCTCCATCTTCTGTTTTCTTCTCCTTTGACCTTTATCAAATCCAATTAGTCCATCACTAGGGGAGTTATCACTGTACTGTTGGAACCACAGTACACGTGGTCAATTATATTTTGATACCTTCCAAGTGGATATTTTCCTTTATGACCCAATTTTAAATTCCAACCAGATATGCTACGCTACATAAATGAAACTTCTCCCCTGTGCAAATTTGCATATCGCTTCAACTACCCACATTCACACTCTTCAGTTGTGACAATGATTCAAAGTGATCAAAGAGATGAAAGATGATTTGGGCAAGCGCCGCTCTTTGTGTGCGCAGTGAGCTTGTGTGCATTTGTGAGTCAATGTGCATGAGTGTGTGTATATAGAGGCTTGACTGGCACAGAGATAGCTGCTGCCTCATTATGATGACAGAGAATGAGGCTTCTCCAGGGTGACTGAACTCAATTCAGATTAGATAAAAAATAAATAAAAAATGTGGGCATTTGCATTCTTGATCTCCACTTTATTTATTTCTTCTATTTTTCCCCTGTTTCTTGTGCTGTTCCCCAGGAAAACAGAGAGGCATTTATAGAATCAATCAGAATGGACTGTGGAGAACTGTTTAAGCTCTTTCATTAGCATCCTTAACACCTTGACCTGCACTACAGCGGCATCACTCCTCCACGCTTCCTGTCTTCTTGGCATGCATCAAAGCTGGTCATCCTATTTTGCTTTCTATTTATAATGCATTCCTTCACGTAAGATGTTTCTCTTATTGTTCTCATTGTCGCATGTTTTTACATGCATTCATAATTTGTATGTCTTGTTTACTTTTACACAAATGCACAAACAATTTGTTATGTCTAAATTCTGCTAGCCAATTTGAATATTTATTTTTATGTCCTTTTGCTATATCTATTATTCTTATTTTGATGCATCCTACTGTTAAAACAAATTCTCAAAGAGAATCATTAATGTTTCATTGAATCTTATGATATTCCATTTTTTTGTGCATCTGGTGTAGCCTGTTACAGTGGCATTATCCCATTACAAATATGCCATTGTATTTTGCCGGGTTAACAGCTGTGTAAGTGTGAAATCAACATCGCACACTGGAAATTGGTGCAGTTTCCATTTCTGTGCAAAATAACATGTTTTCTCTGTCACGCTGGTTGGACATCACACGGACGTAAGACTAGCAGCGAACATCGCCCAGACAACTTATCATTGGAAGTCATAATTTAAAATAAAATACCTTAAAAAGGAAAGCCAGAGGTGTAAACAGACAGATGGACAGGATGAACAAGAACAAGAGAGATGGCAGAGAAGACGATGCTGTTGACGATGATTCACTGCGTGCCTTATGGGTATAGAGCTCCCTGACTCAAACTCATCCAGGACCTAAGCATGTGAGAAATTCCCTTGAGTCAAAGGAGGGGGCTCTTTTTCTTTTTCTCTCTCTCCCTCTCCCAAGTCTCTAATCCGAAACCAGACACATTACTCAGCTGACCCCTCGCTGCCCACCGCACGCACAGTCAGGTCTCATTTCCCTTCATGCCAACCATAGCCTGGTCACCACCGAAACCACACAGACCACTGCGGGCGCAAAAGGCTGCCCACTCTGTGGACCAACAAGGGATCCGGGGGTGGGGTAGCCAGAGTGGACAGGAGTGAGAAGAAGAAGGCAATGAGTGGCCGATTATCATAAGATGCAAGTGGGTTAAAGACCTAAAGCACACACACACACACTATAGGGTGTTTGTGTTCTCACACATCAGAGGAAGGGGAGAATGAAATGACTGCAGTCTTCATTCTCTCATTCGTGGGTCAATAACCGCCTCTGCTCCCTCTAGAGCAGAGGAACATGTACTCAGATCCTTATCAGGGCTGCTATCATCTCCGCTGCAGAGATACTGTCATCCTCACACTATCGCAGAATGACATCAGCTCAGAGACATGGGAGTAATTATATTATACAAGCCCACAACACACATCGGCAGCAAGGCAGCATCAGAGACCATCCACCTTCTCCCTCCTCCCTTCTTTCTTGACTTTCTCCATCTCCGTTGTTCTTCATCCCCTGTCTTCTGTTAGTTCTTTCTCTCCCGCCACTCGCCTGTTCTCTGCAGCAGCACCAGCACAGACGAATCTCTAATCCATTCTACCATTAGCTCTGAAGGAGCTTTAAAATGCATTACAATCACTTAAATGGCTTCGCCGACTTTGATCAAACCACCGAGTTTTGAAATACAAAAGCCATTTGCGCAGCAGCTTCCTCAGACATGTTAAGTATATCACATAACCATCATTGATCTGAAGGTTGACGTCCCCCCTACTAAACATATGGGCTATGATTCTGCGAAGATGACAGACACACACACACACACACACACACACACACAAACACACCAAAGGCAAGTAAGCAAGTAAGCAAGTGAGAACTTGGAAGGTACTGTGTGTTTTGCTCAGACAGTGAAGATGCCAAATCGTTGCATCTTCTGCATTAGCCAATAGAAGCTAGAAGCAGAAAATCTACAGAAATCCAGAGAGACCCATTAACTGCTGAAAAGATTCATTGCTTAAACTCTGAAAGACTTTTCCCATTGATCAAATCATCTCATCTATCTAGTCTCAATTAATAAGAACAGCAGGTACAAATATGATAACCTAGTTATCCAGCATATCGAGTGTCGTATTCATCTCTGGGAAAGAAGACTATCACCTCTGGGAGTCCATTCATGATGAATGGTATGTCTGCTGCTCAGAGTTGATACTGTCTGAGCCTCATTACTGCTAGCCCTAAACAAACAATGCATCACACTCCAACTCAATTTCATACATCCTGACCATGGTAATTGTCTTCTTCTTTCGACATAAATCAGTGACAGAGTCCAATACAAAGAAAAAGAAAGGATTTTGTTTTCTTCTTCCAGTATGTTGATATATGGAGAGAGTAATTTCTTATAAAATCATTTACAGGACTTTGTTTCACGTTGTGGAGAATATTTGGAAAAAATGGATGGATAGCCTGCCATTAGTGCAGGCAGAGCTACTAAATTTAGCTACATGCTAAGTGAAAAAGTGCATTTTCATGAAAACAAAAAAAAAGGACATGGTGGCAATTTGCATATAGAGCTAACTGTCAGCACTCCATTAGTTTGGACTTTGTTTGGCCTAATCACTTGAGACAATGTTAAATGCACTGTTACAACAGTGGTGAAAGGCAGGTACAGTTACATAAGTATTGCAAATAGGATTAGATTTTAGGATTTAGATTTTTGACATTGACAGTGACACCAAAACCTACGAGAAAGAGACAGAGGGGTCGGTGCAGAGAGACAGCCAGAAAGAGGCAACTGAAGATTACATATGGCTAGTTTCTGTTGTTTAATGCATAGACATGGACATGGACTAAAATAAAGCAATAAAAGATATTGTTAATTAACACAGAATCAAACCTCAGTGGCTATGGGTCTTGCATTTGCAAATTAGACTGAAAAAAATGTAGCTGCACATGTTTAATTGCCGCAGTGAAGAGACATGAAGCCCCATGAAAATTAAACCAATTGCAGCGCAGCTAAGACAACAGCACTGGGGCTTTACGAGAGCAAGCTTTGTCCGGGAGCCAGGTACCATGTTGAACACAACGTCTCCCATTTTACACTTATGCACCCTCCGTGCGCTGATCAGCCAAAAACCTAATCATGTTACTAAGAAAGCTGTTCTTTGGCCCCCGTGAGCTCTTTCTCATAATAGCAGCGCGGAGGAGCAGCAACGATAACTATGACATTAAGTCGTGGAATTGGCCTCAAAGCACCGCATGCCCTCAGGGTCCTCGGGGAGAGCAGGAGGCGAGCTAAGTGTTGTCCACTCCAGACAAGTCGCGGCAGAGTGGCCTAATTGCCTCTCTTGTTGTCTCAGCAGGCCGGCAAACCTCCCATCTCCCTCATCATCGCTGAGGAGCACTGACTCCCTTGTTCATACAGGTCTAACCCTGCCCAGCAATCCAGTCTTGTTTCTGAGCTGGTCCTGTGTCCAATAGAAACACCCTCAAAATGCCAGTGCTGCTCTGTAATGGTGTTACCACTCACAACTTAATGCCATGTCCTGTTAAAACTTTAATCTAAGAGAAGACAGAGCATTACAGTAGCGATTTGGTGCACATTTTGAAGCAGTGAGTCTACTCAATGGAATCCATGGTACCTCAGCATTACGTCAGTGTTACACCAGTAGTGATTACGTCACTCATAAATGCCTGGGCAGTATGATGACTAAAGAAAAGGAGTATTTTAATCCGGTGTCATAGTGCCTCTATATTAAACATCAGCCTCACTCAGAACGCCAGGTGAGATTCACGCAGCGAAATAGTCAAGTAGAGACAAGTACTGCATCAAAAAAAAATTTTGGAAAAAAACCCTGCAGTATTTCTAAAATCATTCTCATACTGTATTGAGGCAAGACTGCAGTCCACCAAAAATACTTGGGGTGAGGTTATATAATTGCTCATAGATACTCCCTATTCTCCTATTCCTCCTCAACTCCTAATGCCTCTGTCATGAACCTTCTTGCCACACAGGCCTCGTCCACACTCCACGCTGGGCAGGGGCCAGGAGCAGCACGACGCCCTGCAGAGCTGGAGGCAACACATCTTTGTCTCTTCCAAACACCCAGGGGCAACATGGAGCGCCACCACATTCTAATCCTGTCTAATCTGGACACAGTGGAGCATCTGGAGATAGGGATAGGGCTAATCTCAGACATGGAGACAGAGGGCACTTTGCTGAGACAGAATGGGGGATGGTTCTGAGCTAGACTCGCCATGTTTCATAGAGCTATTTGTGTGTGTTGGGAAGGGTGAACCATAAATGCGGGGAAAAAAAACAATACAATATCAAATAATAATTTAGGCTTGAATCGGCAGCAGCACATACCAACGAGGGAATGAAGATTGCTAAAAGTTAACAGAAAAGATGAAATCTAAAAGGAAACTGCTCTTGAAGTTATTGCACACACACAATGTATTGATACAAGGAGACAAGGAAATACTTACTGTGCCCTGCTCTTAGGGATGCAGGTGACCTGTGGATAGCAATAGGCACAGAATGGTGACGTTTGTTTCCATGGGAGAGGTGAATGTGGTGGAGACTCTCCACAGCACCTGGTTCTGACCCTGTCACAAAGCCCAGGGCCAGGGCAGTGATCCACAAGGCCAGGTGGGTGAGTGAAGCTGAATTCCGGTTTAGGGGCTCTGTTACGGGCCTCAGGGGAGCAAACTGTGTCCTCCAGCCTCCGAACATCTTTCCTCAGTGGCCAGATGAGGCTTCAGATCAAGGTGGAACTTCAGTGAGCCCTACAGCCCCATACTTCACACCTTGCCAAATCTCAGTATGCCCACAGACACGTGCACAGATCCACAGAGAAAGCAAAAAAATTTAAAATAAAAACTCAAAAAGGGACACCACACAAAATGTCATTTCTGGGGGGGGAAAAAAGCCTCTTCTGCTGTTCTCCTCTGAGTTAGGAAATCCGTAGCAGAACCCAGGGAAGTAAAGAAGTATCATAAATCATCATACAAAAACAATCAAAAGCATTCACTCAAGAAATTAGGGCAACCTCAAACAGCAATGGAGAAATCCCAGCTTGCTCCAATTCCCCTAGTTCCCTTATTCTGTTTCTCTCTTTCTCCTTCTGCCCTCACAAAATTAGAAACATCTTCCCACCAAAAGCCGTAAATATTCCAAAAAATGCAATTGCCAGGGAGAAAAAAAACGTGACTTAAAAAGACTTAAAGCCAACTTAAGAAGAGACTGATAGCACCTGTGCAAAGTGAATTTCTTCAGAAAACCAAGGCAGACATTCTGAGTTTCCCTCCGTTTCCTCCTCCAGCGGTCTCAAAGGATGTCCAGAGGAATGGGACCATAGTTAAATCCGCGTCTCATTTGCATGTGTCGGACAGCTGCTGCAGCACGCGGGAGACGGAGTGATTGCACCTGTAAGTTGTGCCAAGTAGCGCGTACGTTCCCCATCTAAAGATCTCCGCTCTCAATGAGAACAAGCGATAGCAACGGCAGTACCTGGGAGAGCAGCCCTGGGCAGGAACACACACTCACACGCAGGCAGCATCGGCAACGTCGTTCCAGAAGATGTGCGCAAGAGGAAGAGGAGAGAGAGGAGGAGGAGCAGGAGGAGGAGGAGGGCAGAGGGAGGGAGGGAGGGGGGTGGCTCAACAGCCAGCCAGGAAGCGGGAGGGAGAGTGGCTATGCAAATGGGCAGCATTCACATAGCAAATCACTGGAGCCAGAGTGCATTACAGAGGAAGAGCCTATTTAGGCAGAATAGGAGGAATTGAAGCTATGTCCCCCAGCCCTGATTCCTTTCACAACCTCTCCCTGCTCTCCCTGTCTTTTTCAATCCACGCTCCTGTGTGGACATTCATGAGCAGCAAAAAGGAGGAAGAAAGCAAGCGAGAATGTGGGACAGGCGGGATTCATTTCTGCTTCTACTTTTATCATGTCATCTCTCCAGATTCCCCCTCTTCTTCCACTCCCTGTCTCTCTTTTCCTCCTCCTTCTTTTTCTTCCCCTGTCTGTGAATTTAGGTAAGTTGTATGATAATAGTCCTGTGGATATAAAAAATTGAAGCCCAGCTGTCCAACCCAATCCTCGCCTCTCCATTGCCCAGGAGAACTGTTTTCTATAGGTTCTTACCCGGACTCTGCAGTCTGCCGTTAGCAAGATTTTAGAAGAGTGATGATACTGCAGCTCATATAGGCAACTCTCTCTCTCTCTCTCTCTATCTCTCTCACACACAAACATATGAACACACACACACACACACACACACACACACACACACACACACACACTCAAACACACACGTGTAAACAAAGCACGCACAGTGCCGGAGCTGGCAGTTGAGCACTGTCCACTGAGAGGGGGCTGAATCTGGGCAAGTCTGCCTCGCCTGCTAATCAAAGACCATTTCTCACAAGAGAGGGAATGCTGATGGCAAGACTCAGTATGCAGCACGGGTTACGGAATGTAGAGAACATGTGGACATAAAAGCCCTGCTGATAAACACAATCCGGTTCAGCTGGGAAGTGTGCTCAGTGTTCAGAGTTCAGGACTGGAGAGCACAAGGCTCAGCTGCAGCGTGCCTGCTTCTGTTTGCACACTGGCCATTCAACATCCTCCCCTTCGAATTGCAGTGTTCTAAGCTGCAGGAAAAAAAAAAACTGTAAGCACTGCTGAGCTGATCTTTACGGTTTACAGGGAATACACAGGCATTTCATGCCCAAAGAAAGCCAACTTAGCCAGCGTGACACAGAGGATAATGCGTCCTTCTCCGTTTTCTTTTTCACTTCGACTGTTCACATGAAGACAATGAACGAAGCCTTGAGGAAAGCAAGAACCAATTAAATGAACACTAACGATTGAACATTTCACTTGATCCATTTACGGAGTACAAATAGATTAGAATTGAGGGCTCAATATTTAGCATGGTTGCTGTAATCTGAAACTGAATATAGGAAAAGAACAGAACAGACACTTTATTGTCATAAGATGAACATAACCGGTGAGATGAATATCATCTGCCATCTGGCATGAGGACAGATGAGGATGCCTCTTATTCCTCTCTTGTATCTGGTATTGTTTTCCTATATAGTAGTAAAAAGCGGATGAGGTACAAAGCAGATGCTGCACACATTAAGCAACTGTGTGTTCTCACCTTGTAGAATCTCAATAACTTGGTGAAGCCACCTGGTGCTAAAAAGTCAGCAGCACGGAACCACTGCTCTGTTCTCATTTGCAATGGTGAAAAGGAATGTTCCTGCTGAATGTGTTTACACATTACACATTATCAGCAGTGCAATCTGCATAATTACACTTAATAAGGCAATCTATCAGGGCTGCTTGCCAAGGACAACAACCTGACTTACGATGTCCTCAAAAACAAACTTCTACAGAGAAACAAAATGAGATCTTAAATTGCAAGTTGATATTCGGGTAAATAAAAGTGTCATCTGTGCACATTGTCATACTTTACACCAAAAAGTTTGCTGGGTATTTAATGGAAATGCTGTGTTAGTGCGCAGCATCTAAAGTCAATGACATCAGCAGTGAGGTGATACCTTCATCAGGTTTATCATTAGTTTGTTGTTCATTTGTGCCCCCAAGTGGAGAAACTGTAAAGTGCGCATGAGGTCTGTAGGTTTATGACAAAGCCAGCAGCTTATGTTTGACATATTCAATGTAACAGAAGATCATTAGCATTTAACAAGATTAAGCAACAGAATTATTTCTAAAAGCCTCATCACTGCATCATATTACTCCACATATTCAAACGTTAAAAGAAGACAATCAGTGTGTGATCTGATATGTCGTTCAGATTCTGATCAATTGCTATAAGATCACCTCTTCTAGAATATCGCTAAGCCTTCAGCAGGTTGCCCTTTGCTCCAGTCATTTCCCATGACAATTTGGCTAACTGAAGAATGAGCTGCAAGCAAAACAGAGGCCATGCACACAGCTTTAGGGAAAACAAACTAAATTCCTTCTGCCTGCACAAAAGCAAACACCTGGGACCACAACCTAAACTAATTTCAGCACAGTTACAGATCTCATTGGCTTTAACCAGATGATCGCAGAGAGTTGGCCGCGAAATGAGAAAATCCTCTTCCACAATTAAACTTTCATCACTGAAGAGCGTTTTTTTTTTTCATTTCCCATTGTGTTCTGACTCGCGTTCCTGTTAGAGAGATGTCTTCTTGACAAAGAGCCAAAAACAGCTCTACTTTGTTTCCATTTAAGGCCCAAAGGAACGCGAAGGTCTCTGATGCATGTGATGCTCCTTTTTGGATCTACATTTCTCTGGTTTTCTTTGTTTCTTTTTAAGGTAAAAAACAAAGCAAAGCCACAGAGTTATCTAAATAGCAAAAAGCGAGAGGAGGAGAAATTGCTCTTGGATGTAATAGTCCCTTGGAGAGCAAAAGAGTATAAAATGACAAGCGTAGTCTCTGTTACTCACTTAAGACGGCAACCACAGTGCACTGAGCTGATGAGATGATTTTTGGAGGACTGGAGAAATAGTGGTGGGAGAGCAGCAGATGGGTGGTCTAAGAGTACCTGACCCGACAGGAGCAAGGCCTTTAAATCAGTTAAAGGGCCATCAGGCAACACTTTATCAGACATGGAGAGACCCTGTAGAGATGAATGGGCACTTAAAACCACTTTGACAGCAATGTTTCTCCTCCTCAAATGCCGCTATGATGTTTACTGTAGCCATTGTAAGAAAATACATCGAATGACGTCCTATTTTAATTAACACGATCAGCATTGCAGCAGTTGACACACTGTTTTGTAAGCCGGTGCAGTTTAACGTATCAGAGGCAGAAGCACGCGGGCCAAGCCATGCGTGAACAGGTTGTACCTGTTGTGTGCTGGAGTGACACATCTGTGTCGGGCACACAGCAACAAGATGCATGTGTCCCTACGAACGCAAGCGCTCAGGCCTTTATCTCTGGGGTATACGGTACACCGGTAGGCACGGTGTATTAATGGGTATTCATGTATATCTGATCAACTGAGAAATGTTTATGTGGTTAGATTCAAACTTTCCCATGATGCACGAGCAGAACAATCACCTGTGATTGGTCACAATTCACATTTCTAGTTTGATGCACACAAGAGACAGTCAATGGAACTGGCAGCTGTTACAGCTACATTACATGCAGTGTCATTCATTTGTCACAAAGACATAGGTACTCTACACTCTAACATTGTCATACATTGACATACAATATTAAACCTGAAGCTTCTATATTCAACTGGAAGTATTCTGTAGATATAAAACGTGTCATTACGTATCCAAACATGATTCACAAATGCTACTGAGAGCAACAGAGGAGCACACTATGCACTGATGCTAATAAGTGTGCGGGAATAGAAACAGTGTGTTGTCTTAGTCATCCGGAAACGTGACATGATAAGAACAGACAGATACAGGGAGTCAACACTCAATACAAACACGCGGGCTGTACAGTATTTCAGAGTTCAGTCAATGCTGTTCGTGTTAGTAGATGATGTTACATCACAGTGTGTCCGTTAGCGTGATCTCTGACCTCCCCAGGTCAAAAAGTCATCGACTTTCTGGTTTCCAATTCATCTGCACCTCAACATCTCTAGCTGGCTCTCGTGCTGCAGAGTCCCCCGTAACTGGAGGTTTAAACGATCACCATAGCCACGACTACACTCATCATTGAGTGATTAGCTCTTTCTACGAATATCTATCGCTCATGCATGTGCTGCTGTCAAACAGTGAATGATTATTCTATTAAAGACACTGGGCATACATGCATGTACTGTGAGCTAAGAAAAATCAGCTACACCAACGTCAAAAGTCACAATTTATGTAAAACGCTGCAACCCGCATGCACCGCACAGAGGTTTGTGCTGCACACACTGTTCATTATGCAAGCTGTGAAGACTACATAAATAACACCACTCAAGCTGATAAAACAGCCCACTAATAGGAAATAATGCACAGTTAGTGTTGTAAAATCAAATCAGCAAATGGCACTGCACGGTGGTATAATGGAATGGCTTCATTTTCACTTGAGGCAAAACACAGAAACAAAAAACTCCACATCAGTTCTCCTTCATCCTCACGCTAATTTAGTCTCAAATGACTTAGACGTTATAATTAATTTAATGGAGCTACTAAATTAAGTTTAAAAACTCTTCTGATACCATTAATACTGAAGGTTATTTGATTAGATTTTTGTCTGTGCATAGTGCAGCATTTTTATTTGGGTGTGATGCTTTTGGGGAGTGGCGTGGAAATGGAGTATTGAGTAAATGTGTAGCCGTAAACCATTCAACATACACATTCAACACAGAATTTGCTCTGCATAACAATTTATCATCATAAAGGCACAGTGACATGGTTATAGTCAAATAATACCGTTTTCTCTTCTCTTGTTTGGCATAAACACACATACAGTATGCAATGCATACACACAGATACCAACATGCACAACATGCACACACTGCACACAGCATCCTTTCCATTACCAGGGCTGGAGCAGGCCCAGACTACATATATAGAAGATTAGCAGATGGATTTTTTTCACTGCACACTGAGCTGTTTGTATAGCCAATAGGCTCCTTTTGCTCCTTTCACTCATTGGATTCTGCTGGCGAGGGGCGCTTTGGAATCTGGCTGATGGGACAAACTGTTTTTTTTTTATACATAAACGATGCAACAACAGTGTTATTCATTTCCATAAATCCATTTAAATACACATTAAGATCAAGCGCAGAGGAAATAACATTCAAAAATCCTTGTACCTTGGAGCAAATAAAGGTTGCACGTGTGTGTGTGCGTACCGGCGTACATACATTCTTAAGTGTGTATAAGTGAGTGGGTGTGCACATGTGGGACGGTGATGTGTCTGCAAATGCATAAACCAAATCCTAACGGTCAGTGAGAGAGATAAGGTCACAGGTCGGCAGCTTTCCGGAGGCTTTCTCTCTATCTCCTCTGACAGTTCCCAAGATGCAGTGGGCCACCGAGGCACTGTTTCTGTCTCTGTCTGTCTGTCTTTCCAGAAATCCGTCCAAAGTAGATCAGTTCCCTTCTCAGAGCGCTTCATCCTGAACAGGTCAAGGACGGACCGCATCTCCCTTCAGGAGTCCACAGAACCACTCTGTCGCGTTACAGCTAACCGGGACGTTTAGTAGGAAAAACATATTTTTCTCAATGCCAAAGTATTTATAAACAGACCGCTTCAGCTCTTCTCAAAAGCCGCTTGCTTCCTTTTAAACGACGTACATTCCTTTTGAAATAAATCAATAAAACAAAGCATGAACAAAATCTATTCTCGTTGCAAAGGCATACTACAGTACACTCACTTTTGTTTGATATACTGTATAGATATATAGCTTTTTCAAAACAAAGGCATTCTGCAGCCCCGACCTGCAGTCAAGTGAGGATCCTTCTGAGCACCACAAATACAGCTTTTCGTTTCCAGTGTTCTTCATTCAAAGTGCACTTCTAAACTCTATTGTACCTCAACTGCTGTGATGTGTGATGTCATACATTTCAAGGATCTATCACCGTGTATTTTTCAGTCCTATCTCTGTTTTGAATCATTCAAGTAACATGAAATCATTGAGCAACCATGAATCAGGTGAATGAGATGAACTTTCACAGAAGAATATAAGGGGGCTGTGAGGTCTCTCCTGGCTCTTACCTTTATGGCACACAACGCAGATGTTGTACTTCACACAAGCTTCACACTCAAAGCTGTTCTGTTAGAAATGCACGCCGCTGAAGACTGAGACGAGGTACTGTGCTGCTGCGTTGAAACAGCAGGTATGGCTGTGCTGGGCAAAATCTTCTGCTCTTGAGAAAGAAACAAAGCTGGTGTGGCCGATACTTCTAACCACATACCGACATGTGGGTGTGGAGCAAGATAAAAAGGACCAGCTGAACAATGTCTGCTGCGCGGTAGGCAAGCAGGGAGGATGAGTTTTGGATGGACTGTAGAGAGCACTACAGGAGGTAATAAAAAAAGTTATTTTAAAGTCCAAATACTGTTTGAACAGCTGACGGTAGCTGATGCCAACACGTACTTTACACATTGTGATTTGCTCTCCCCCACTTCCAGCGAGGTTTTCTCCTTAGCTGAAAATCCAAACGAGGGCGAGATGAAACGCCCTTTGCATTGCAGGTTGAGGGTCGTCTTTCAAGTGACTTTTGACTTTGGTTCAAAAGGTCTCTCAGAGGAGGGGATGTCATGGGCAAAGGCTGCCTGAAGAGTCACCTCTGTGCCCCCAAGACATCAACAGCATTGAGATGGTGTGACCACCGTGCAGTCCCAACAGCAGGCAGGGTCTTAGACACCAGTGGTGATATGCTTAGCAGTATAAGGATCTGGCACTGTGATGTGTTATTGCAAAGTTTGGGTATAACAGTGGTTTATATATCCTGCAGCGGGCCAGAAGCAAATGCAAGATCAATTGTGGTGCTTCACAGTGAAGACACAAAATTCAGTGGAAAGTGAAGCAGGAAGCCTGTGCTGACCCTTACAGGGTATGTTGAGCCATTCACGTCTAAGTGAAGGCTCTGTATATGAATGGCCAATGGCCTAAATCACAGCACGCAAGTGTGTCACATCCAGAATGAGTGAGGCAGTGCGACACTAGTATATACACTAGGATTGCAGGCTTCACTCCATTCATTTCCTCGTATCTACAAAAAATTCGGATCGAAAATTGGCCACATGCCAATCGAGATTTCATGTCTAATAAAGTCTAGAGGCGCCTTCCACATGCACCATTACATTAGAAACACTACCAGTTCTAGATCAGCCACAGATAGCTCACCTTAACAGACCTGAAAGACTCGTGCTTCAGACTAACATAAAGTTTGCATACAAAGATCTCTTGAAATGAATGATTCTTGACCAGGCTTTACTACAACATCACTCGGGGGTTGCTAGTGAGGTGGCAGCCCAGTCTAAAATATCTTTCAAGCCTATGTAGCAGGTTTCTCAATCGCTAGGTCAGGACAGCTCTATTGCTGTGACTGACTTTGGCTAAGTCAGTGAGCTGTGTGTGTGCCTCCCACCCAGCTGTCTACAGATAAGAGAGGATTTGAGTAGCGAAATACGTCCTTCATGCTAAGAAACCTTAGAAGTAAGTTGATTTCAAGGATAATTCAGACTCCTAAGTATTCACATGGTGACAAAGTAACCCTAATCATAAAGAAGTAGTCATTTTAACCTAAACTATGATCTTTACCTAAACCTAACCAAACCATAACCATACCATTGGGCACCAACAAATGATGTTGTCATGCCGATAGGAGCATTGGATCAGAAAATGCTTTTATGTATCGTTCTAGATGTATGTATCGTTTCCTTTGAAGTACTGCTTTGCATTGGTATATGGTATTCTCTCTGGTGTGTGTACTAACATGCAATTTACTGGCCAACTCTGTGTGTGCTGCTGAAGTTACATTGCACTCCTCAAAAAGGAGAGCCACAACCTTTGGGCTGCACCATTGTGAGGCAAAGAAATGTGGAGTCCCCCTGTGGAGGGAACACAGTGGTCTAACTGAAATGGAAAAGAAGCCTGCTGCAGGGCCACCATCCATCGCAATGTTCATCATGCAAATCACTAACAATCAACAGCAGCACTGCAGCATGCCCAATCCTGACACATGGAGGGTCACCTCTTACCTGATTTGTTTTCCCCTTTACTTCTGTTTAGCAAGTAAAAGAGGGCTTTGACCGAGTTTAGCAAACTTCGATAGCACAATTAATTACATTCAATTAGACCCATCATGTGTCATGTTGTCAAAATGTCAATGTCCCAGCAGGAGTTGGCGCAGCAGAACCCTGTTTGACTAACTGTGATCTGTGGTCACAATTGAAGCTCCAATGCACCAAACTTGCTCCCCAGGTCGCTTTGTCTTAACGTTGGTCTGTTATACAGCCAGTGAGAGCACTTTGGCTCACGTAGAACTAAAGTGAACATGCAGAAATATTAGTGTATGTTTTCCAAGTTGGAATCCTAGAAAAAAATGACCTCTCCAAGCCGGTGTGTCACATAATTATAGGTGTCAGAACAGAATCCACCCACCCCGGACAAAGTGTATCTCCCTATTAAACTTCATAAGCTCAGCAGGAAAGAGGTATAATTCCAAAAAGAAAAGCTTGGACTCATTAAAATATACAAGGCTCTTTGGCTTAGCACTTGCATTTGTAGCAATTTACTGAAACTGTATCTGTTTGCCTTCATTTTGTCTGCCTCTGCACATGCTGTCACTGCAATGTTAACTCTGACCTCCCGCCCGTCAAAAGGGGGCTAACATACATTCATAAGTCTGTCCTCATAGATACAATGAGTAGTATAAATAGCTATAGTTTGTTTCCAACTACAGAATCCACTGCTTCTTGTATTCCTGCCTTTGGAAAAATATATCTGTGTGTGTTTTGATTACAACGTCCATCAGCATCACAATTTGCAATTAACTGAACTGAAAACCAACATTTCTCTTCAATTAAATGACTCCTGACTGTGAAATCAGTCACAGAATGTCAACAGAAGCAATCAAAAGTTTTTAAATAGTCAAGTGCAAGCAAGCAATCTTGTGGGTTTTTTTTTTAGGGATGTTTTAGATTCTTGCCACAGTTCTCCCGGGTGTCATGTTCAATAGTCTTGAGTTTACAAGAGAGAAGAATATTCACAGTGTCAGTGTATCACCCAGCAGGGTAGTTTAGCAGATACTCTGTCTTCTAGTCAACACTTTAATTACTATTGTGTTGTGGAGAAACAACAGCTTCTTATTTCCTGTCAACATGCCCCTCTGGGCTACCAATTAATAAAAACCACCTCAAAAATTAGGTTCTCACCACTGCACTGCAATGAGTTCTAGATGAGATTCTGATTACAGCAGAGATTACAATGAAGACAACTAAACGTGCGCAATGCTTGTGCTCAACCCCGCTTTGACCACATACCGAAATCCGTGCAATAGACAAAAGCACAAGACGTTTTCTCCAAAACTGAGTTTGTGTAGTTGAGGGCACGCCAGCGGTCTGTCACACCATATGAACAGCAGCATGGTCTTATGAAGCAATCCGACATACAGTATGTCAGTCACTGCTGGTGCTCCATACTAATGTCACCATGCCAGCATGAAGCTACATCACATAAGCGAGTGGCATGCATCCTCACAGCTGTATTCTATGTTTTACAGTCAAGGGAACTATTAAGTCATGTATGTGTGTTCATAGCACATGTGTGTGATAATTCAGCATTCTACCAAGCCAGCTAAAAGATGATAGTTATTCTACACCACTTCCTCCAGATATCTCACTGCTTGGACAAGGTTACAGACATGTTACAGCATCTACGGTGGGAGGAAAGGAGACCTGGTTTCCATGCCAACAGCCTTTATCCAAATATGGCCACTGCTTCCTGGCACAGAAACCCATTTAAATTCAGATACTCAATCAGCAAGCGGAAAGTGTTGAAAATAATAAGGCCAGATAGTGATCACTGATTATAAGTTGGAGGTGGAGGGAGAACAAGTGAAAGTAAGAGAGGAACAAAAAGAGGATGAAACAATGAAGCCTCTTTCAGCTCAGGAATGATTCAAACATCGAGGAACAGTCCAACTCGGTATCCAGCTGGAAAAGCAAACAGCGTCTATGAAATATGCCTGAAAATAAGTGCAGATCAACATCCTAAGCTTCAGGCACTGACATGTACTGTACAAGCGCATCCAAGCATATGTGGTTCTAGACGAGGTGTAAAAGTTCTAATAAATGGCTGACTTCAAACGGGTTTCTTCCTGTCACAGTAGAGCAGCTTGTGGTAAAAACTAGGATAAAATATAAGGTTGATAATAAAGTTATCTTATTGTCAACAAATCCCATAAGAACACCCAAATCATCAGTGTGTCTTCTCAATACCTTCTGACTTTCCTTACAGCCCATTTGTTTGTAAATCTTTAAAAACTGCTTACAAATATACAAATATACAAATATACAGCTCATGGAAAAAAAGAGACCACTCCAAATTTTCCAAAGTTCATTTATACTTATAAATAGTAAAACCAGAGAACTGATCATTTTGCAGTGGTCTCTTAATTTTTTCCAGAGCTGTATATAGTTATATACATTTAAAAAATGAAGGTTTAGTAATTTCCTAAAACATCTGAGCATTGCAGTTTTTAGCAAATGTTACTAAAACATTTTAACGTGCATTTGTTGGGCACTATATTCAGCGGTAGATTAATACACATATGATGCTCTAGCGAGTATTGTGTATGTGGGATTCACTCAAAATAAACTACAGTTGCCATGGTCATGGTAATTACGGAACAAGTCACCCAGTGCCACAAATTATGGCTCAATTATGTGTTTTGAGACAACAAATGGAGCTTTATGGCACAGAGTAATAATATATATCAGGCTTTGGCCACACAAACAGTACTCATTAGGGGGATCAATTCATTGTTGCTTTTGGTCTTTTCATGGGATTTGTTGACAGTAAGAAAAATACAGAACATCACTAGACTCATCATATAACACCACTGATATATAGTGGTGATATATAGTTATATCATGTTGCATGTGCATAAAATAAATGTTAATTAGGCCTATTTGTATTTTTTGTAAGTAAATAAATGTATTATTTTAGGGGTGATGTAGCAATAAAAAAAATAAATCTCCATTGATAACATGGTAGGGCCATTATTTGATTTCACATTTGAAAAGCCTTCAGCTGCCTTGCACCAGATCAGCTAAACTTCATGTTGGACGCGCTGTAATTCTTGTAAGTACGTGTGCACATTTGAGGGAATGGCAACTGAAGTGAATGCACAGAAGCACTTAAGACGGCTTCTCTCCTATACTGGAGCGCAATTGCTGTTCAAAGCCAGGTCAAGCTTTCAATACACACTGAAGTCCGAATATTATCACACCCATATATTTGTTTCACTGAGCTGCATTAAAATAGGGCCACATCCAGGGCAAAGGGAACATTACTTCCATGTGATAGCAGGCTGTTTACTCTAGTGCCTCATATCCCCTTGGCCTCACTACTGGACTGGGTGTCCTCTTCTATTGATCGAAACCAAACTAAGTGGTCTAATCCTTGCGTGCCACCTCAGAGGAATGAGACAAAACTGTCTGCTGTATTTCCTGCCTGCTTGTGTGTGTGTGTGTGTGTGTGTCTGCATGCTAAATCTGGAGCACTGGCACGGCTGTACTGAAACACGAGTGGCCTATTTTATATGAATAGAAAATTCTAGGAACATGCGTGAAGATTTACAATAGGCTAATAATTGTCCATGTAAATTCTATGTGCTATTCATGACTAATTAGATGACAGAAATGTAGACAACACACGTAGGCAAACATAGGCAAAGCTGGACCTGATGAATTGCTACTATCAATAAATAATTGTCAGTATAATCCACCACTTTGGGGATTGGTTGTATACATTTCCTGAGCTTCTTGTGTTTATGAAATATTTTGTTGAATTTTTGCTTTTGTGGACTGATGCAACAAACGTGACAGAAATAGAATCCTTGTATTTTCTTCTGTATGTGCTTAATCTGACCCATGTCTATTGCAGATCACTTAGTTTCTCTAATGCACTTTCATTTCCTTTTGCTTCATTGGCAACTTACATCTTTTTACTGCACTGTAACTGTATTTTATTTAATTTGATCTCATTTTAAAATTTCATTATATTTTATCTTAACTGATTCTATTCTTATTGTTTTGAATTTCTTTCTGATGTTTTTTGAATTGTGTTTGAAATGTGCTATAGAAATAAAGCTGCCTTGTCTAGCAGAAACCGAGCCTGGGGCCCAGACAGACTATTCTCAAGGTACAAAGACACAAGAATGAGCATTGACTCAGACACATTAGAAATCAAGTGAGAGGTGCTCATCTTTGCCCCTTGGGCAGAGACAATGGAGACTAGACCCACACACAACCCTCCATTGTTGATACAATATTGACATGGCACTAATAGCTCTGGTTATAGGACTGGACGGAGGAGCAACCAGGCGAGGCAAACGTTGCGTGAAGGCCAGACATACCCCTCGCTGTAGCCTCTCCACGACCCACTTTAGCTCAACAGCCAACACCATTCACTCATACTCTAAGCTTAGAAGAAGGCACTGGTAGTGTTACCAGCACCGTTTGCGCTTGCAGAACAGCACTGATGACTTCACCGCAAACAGATACATGAGGTCTGTGTCTCCTGTCTGGGGCACCAACTAAAATGTGTTCCACATGCTGTTTTAGTCCTACTGGCATCAAAAACTGCTTGTAGTGATGTAGCCAAATGCATGCTTAACACCATTCACAACCATCAAAATTCATTTCACATGCACAATGATCTGAAGAGAAATTTGATTCATCTTGGCCAGAATGGCTTGTTTTGTTTTTGTTTCCTGGTTTGACTGACTGTAGGTGTCCAATGGGGATAATTGGTTCTATAAATACAATGCCAAGACACCGTCTACAGTTCACTCAAAAACAGTGCTGGCACATCACCGTGGCAAAGTGTTTGGGAGATGATGAAGTGAAGATCTGAACACTGCTTTTATATCTATGTCATCATCTCACCAATCAGTGAAAGGCGCAGTGCTGTTCTGAAAGGTTTAAAAACTGAAATCATAACACACTCGCAGCGCAGTCAAGACATGGTGGATTGCTTTGGAAAATGAAACCCAGTGCAGAGTGTATGTGGATGCATGCAGCACGTACAGTACACGCCATGCTTATTGTACTTGAGGGCTTACAAAGGTATGCTCCATAACCTGGAAAAGAACATGGGCTATGAAGATGCTCTCACAAAGGTAAAGCCATATTACTGATTGGTGACTAAATACAGAATGTCATCATCCATTTTACTAAAGAGACTCTTCTGATGTACGAAAAAACTGGTCATTTCATGATCTCACCTCTCTCGTACAATGTATGCTAGTCTACATCCCCCATAGGACAAAACAGTAGTGATTTAAAGAACTCGCCACGCTACTGTATGTTCAATTTCCCTAAACACTTCTCTTCGCTAGAAAGAAAATCCTGCCAAGTCACTGATAGCTCATTTCTCTCTGTACAGCGACAAACATCAGAGGAAAAAAAATATTTTCAAGGAAGGAGTATACAGCAATTAGAGTTGATTGTACACTATCAATTACAGCATAACAAATCAGCATTTGGGAAATTATCGTGAAGATGAATACACAGTTTTTCAGATAACATACCCTTATTACATTTCTGTTAAATGATTTGACTTAATATGGTTAAATTATATTAAAATAGGCTATATGTGTATATATCCTCTCAGCTCAGAATCATATAAGATATACTGTAATTTTTAAGGAAAGGCCTGAGAGCTGCTTAATTCCTGAAGTGTTTCCTCATATAATAATTGAAACTGTGTTAAACTAATTAATTAAATTAATTAAATTAATTAAATTGTCACGGCCACAAACTGGTTTTCTTTGTCGTTGAGATTGAGGGCACTACAGTTGAGTCTTGTGATAATTCACAGATTATAAACAGCAGAAAAACATGCAGCTCGAGTATCAGCTCAGCTGCAGTATCAGTACACGGCATTCTGCTCTAAACGATTTACATTTGGAATTTACATGAGTCGAACAATGTGATGGTATTGTGCTATCAGACCTAATGTAAGTTCCCCTATGATTTGTGAATGACAGCTGTACAATGCATTCTGGCTATAAATGTTATGAGGCCAGGGGCGGTGAAATGGAGTTTTTCTCCTTGTGAGACGGCAGGGTGCCAGGACTACCCACAAGAGAAATATGTGGAAATGCAGTGAGCTCCCCATGTAGGTTGCTTTCTCTGAGACCCTTTGCTCTGTTGTAAATTGCCTGCATTTCAGCTTATGCAAATATATCTGGTAAAAAGTGATATTTTCCTCAGAGATGCTTCTCTCGTTTTTTTGCCCTCCCCTCTCTCTATCCCCATGACAATCCATCAGCACAGATAAAACCCAACCATCTCAAGCTTCATTTTTCCTACTGATAGATTCTCCTCAGCAGAGTGAGGATGTCTTGCATCACCATTCTGAGGACTAGTTCAGTTCATCCGTAGTGAAAGAGATTTCTTGGAAAGTGTGTTTTTGTGGTTACATATTGCATCCCTTGGGCCTGCACATTGATCCGTCCTATTGCTTTGTCAGGTCAGCAGGAATAATGAGACTAGCTACAGTAACTAGACTCAGCAGGTAGGGCACTTTTGCTCAGCTATAATATATGCATACATGTCCTGTGAGCCGCTCTGCTCCCAGTGCTGTAAATTAGCTCTATGGGCCTGCTCAGGATGAATATGTATGACAGGAAGAAACAAACTGCATTCCCTCTCCCTGTAACATACACTTTAGGTTCACGACGAGTTCGGCATCAAAAATATCCCTCAACACCTCCAGCCGTACTCCTCTGTTGATCCAAACACGGTCTGAGGAATGAAAGGGGGAGTAAAACGAGCGTGGGAGGGATAGGATCAGGACAAGCTACACTCAAAGCTCACATCTCATGGACATAAGAATCCTTTTAGTGTTATCATAGGCCGCAGATATGTTCAGGGTATGAGGCTGCACGGGAATCTATTAACACTTTCTGTTGATAACAAAAGATGAGGTCTTATCAAGTTGGTAGAAGTGACACAGAATGCATTAACATTTATCATCCTCTCTCCTCTGCTTTTGTGTCATCTCCAGAGTGCCCACTCTGTTCTTTTCTCCTTAATGCAGTTCAGCACTTTGCCCATTCACCCCTTACTGTGTGAATGGCTGCAGAAGAAAATAATGACCAAACAAAATCCCTTGTGCATGTTTTGCATAAGAAAGTAGCCCATTTTCTAAAGGTGGAGCAGACATTGCCCTAGTTCTCTCAAAAGTTAAACATTAATGAGCACACAGTCCTTTAAAATAAATGCCAATTTTACTGTCTTTATGAGAGATTAATATCACAGAACTTTTAAATTGCACCATGTGGCTGAAAGTAAGTTTGGGTTTTCATGACATGTGCGAGGTTGTAATTGGCGTTGGTCAATGCGATACTCAACAACATCCATTTTGGTCAAATTGGAATAAATAATAAGTGCATTCCTGGTTAATGGCATTTTTTTTTGGTTGCTAGATTGACTTGTTGTTGATGTTTTATTTAGCAGAACACAATGTTTCTTGTGCCCTCTAGTGGTGCATATCTCAAACTTTAATTAGCTTCAACTGCACTGTCAGCCAGTGTTGCATCCCGTGGGTCTGTGCTCTGTCCAGTTCCTGTTCCCCAGTGCTCACCTGCCCCCGATTCCCTCATTAGTCCCTTTCCTATATATACACACACCGGTTCCCTTCCTTTGTTCTCTGTCGATTCATTCTGTTTGCACCCCTGTTTATGTCACTGTCTGCTACCGCCTGTACTGCATGTACTGATTGTACTGCTTGCCCTGTGCTCAGTTTCCGTGTTCCTCTTTTGCCCCTGTGGATGTTCCTCGTGCTTTTGTCTCCAGACCTGGACTTACCAGATGCCTGTCTTCCTGCCTGCCTGACTACCTGCAGTACCCGCATAAGCTCCTTTTCTACAAATAAATTATTGAACTGCTCCAGTCTGCCTGTGCTGAAACAAAGGTTTCTGCCCTACCGATCACAACTCCGTGAACTCAGTGAAGAAAATATATTATGTTATATTCAAAGCGGACCTACTGAAAAAAAAGCGGCGTAATAATTGAGTTCTAATGGAGTTGCAACATAACAGTCAGTAGCTACAGTATACAAATATAGCGCACAGAACGGGAAAAATAATGAGCTGGAATTTAGATCCTGTGTTAAAGCACAGGATTAAAAAATTAATGTGCTGTTGATGATAACACCTGCCTTTAAAAGTCTGTCACCAAGATTCTCCTGAACACATTTAATTAGCTTAACAGATGGAATGAATTATGCGTCTAATGCTGTGAGATGCGTGTGAAGCATGTCATTTTGTGTGATTGATTGGGAATTAAATGAAATGAGAAGACCCATCATAAGGAGGGGCCACACAAAGATGACCAAACGTTATGTTTTCTATGCACAGTAGTTGTCAGACTCGTATGAAATACAAAATCATCTATAAACTATTCAGACTTTGACAGTTAAGAACCAAGAAGTGGAATCCTACCATCATTACATAGCGGCCCTCCAAATGTCGTCATGCTGCAGTCACAGCTGAAGCCCTCCCACTGCTGAAGGCACACACCCTGGTTGGCACACGAGTCCTCTTGGCACGTCGTGCTGGGGCCTGAATATGGAGACAAATAGCAACTTGGTGAGCAGACCTTTATAATAACAGCAGCAGAGTCTGCAGATTGACAAGAACGGCTACAAATGCCCAGATTGTAGCCAACTGCGGACCCAAACTCTCAATGCGTTTATAAACAGACACAACAAAAACCTCACACATGTACAAAAATGCATTAAAAAAACATTCATTGAGGTATTTAGATACGTTTATACCATTTTAATGCTTGGATTACACGGTCATTGTTTGAGTTCCATGTTTTATTTTGTATTCTATATTTGAGAATAGTACAATACAGAATATTACATGGATCTGCATGCATTAGGTTACAGCCCCAATTTACAGCTGGCTTTTGTACAGTATAGTAGGATTTATTTAAACTGTGCCTAGATCTGATGTAGCTTGATTACAGTTACGCCCCGCGCCCGCAAAGTAAAGTGGCGTAAAACCTGTGTCATAGACGTGTTGATGACTGGTTTCTGCTCTTATTAGAGTGGCTTCTTTTGTAGAGGTCAGAGATTCTGTCACGCAGCCTGGTTAGACTGGATTTTGGCTACAATACACACTGTGATCCTGTTCTCCTTTCCTTCTGCAAACATGCGTCATGCGTCCCTGACCACCTGTGAAGATGTTTCGTGTGATCAGGTCACAATCGATCTTCAGTGCATCCTGCACTGATTGCAATCTGATCACCCAAATTGTTATTAACATCTGTGAACGTGCTCACAAGACAACGTTACTTAGGTCATAAGCAGGAGGGGTCTGAGTTATATGAGCTTTTATATAGTGCTGCCAGGTGTGTTTACAGTAAAAGTGTTTCATCTTATCATTTCCATCATTCAGTCAGTTAGTTAGTAAGCCATTCTGTCAGTCTGAGCCAATAGGCAGTAAGTATTCAGCTGTCAGACAGTCTGTTTGTGTGACAGTGATGCTGAGTTAGTTCAGTTAATGGAAAAATGTTAGTGGAATGGCAAGGGTTAGTATGGATGAATATTAGCATTATATATTTTTTATTTCTACGTTTTGTGAGATATGGAATTATTTTAGTTTAGGACGATTTACTCTACAATTCTGGCCACCTGTTTTTGAATTATTATTGATTATGGCACATTATATAAATCGGAATGATCAAAAACACACACTACTGCATGTAGCACTCCCCTTTACAGCCATGATACATCCTCATGGAACACAGATCTAGCTTACTGATAGTTTAGTCATTATCTAAACTGCTAAATCTACTCTGCTGCTGCTCAGCCACAGAGTAGCTATGGTAACTGCTTAATAGTTTAAGCTTTTGATGCTGCCCACTCAATGCTGAAACATGCAACAAGCAAAATGCTGTACACAGTGTACACTTTGCCTCAGGGAAAAAAAATGATTTACTTCATGATTACAAATGTTTCTAGAATACATTTCAATACATATCAATTTAAATTGCATCTAACTACATGATATACAATTGATTCCACTGCTTACGAAATCTTTCATATTATAATCCGCCTAATTTGCCACAAATGCAATGGGTCCTAATTAGGTTTTGGCTTAGGAGTCAAAAAACGGGTACCACCAGGTGTGTAATGGCATTCTTAGAAATATGTCTAGTTAATAATATAATCAATGTCAAAAGATTAAGATACAGAATCATATATTTTACATTTTAAGAGGACTTCCCTTCTTTGTAATTTTCTGATTTTTACATAAGGCATGAAGTGGAGAATAATTTAGCTGCTTATTTCAAATGTATGTTACTTACAAATTCACTAACTATAATGTAGTTATATTGCTATTTATTTAACAAAATGCATCTGGATTGACTTTAATTACTGGCCGGTGGTGCTATTTGTTTTGCAGCATATTGCTAAATCTAAAAGGCTGAAGCCCGCTGCTCAAAATAGTTCCTACTTGCAAAGAGGTAATAGAGTGCCAGAGACTATAACAGGAATATGATGTTGGCAAAAATGGGACTTATAACAACAATGATTGATTTAATGTAAAACATTAAAATGATTGAAGTATAAGTCAAAACCTCAATTCTTTTATGCAGGAGAAAACTCTGTTATTAAGGTTATTATAAGACATGCATAAGTATCTCTTACATGTACAGTATGTGAACACAAAAACACCACATCAAAGACCAAAGATATATCCAATAAAAAACAACACACAATATGTGAGTGGAAGTCAAAACTTGAGCCCCATAGACTTTGATACAAGATGGCAATTATTCTTGTATTCCTCTGGGACTGAATGTCATTTCACATGGCGCATGGGTGAAATCAAACTAGGCAGTCATCTTGCTCAGGGAATTGTGAAAAGTGTGGAGGTAGACTGTGGAGAGGTGGGGGGGCAGGGGCATTACAGATGCAAAGGGGAAAGGGGGGGGGGTATTAGACTCTGTATCAAACAGACAAAGCTATCTACCTTGCAAGTCAGCTTTCATCAGTGCAACTTTTGTCAGCAAAATAATAGGAAAGGAAAAGGCAAAGTATACCAGCTGTTAGTAAAGCACCAAGACGTCAGAGAAGGAGTAACAGAACCACAGACTGCAGGAGGAGAGACAGCGCAGGGATTGAGGCGGAGGTCTGTCCTCAGAAAGAGCCAGAGGGGGGAAGTTGTATTGTATAATGGAGGCCGGATTAAGCCAAATAGCATCTACTCTCAAAATGGCATCAGCAATGTGAAGTACAAGCATTCAATTGTTAAGTTATTATTATGGAAATTGGATATGCTTTGTCGGCTATGTTCAGTGTAATTTTAAGTAATGGTAAACTGCATATTTACTCTCATGCATATTTGGAAATGGCCTCTGTTGTAGTCAAATACTGTCAGCAACTATATGCTACCTTATGACTCCTTTAGCACAATTCAATAAGTGTGCTGTCATAGAAGTCATATTCCACTGAGAGCGACCATTGATATTGTGCGGCACAAAACGAAAACAGCAAGTTTGACAGACCCGCACAGGGTCTCTCTGATTACGCTTGTAACGTTGGAACATGAAAAGTTCAGAAGTTGTGTACTCAATAGAAAAAGAGCGGATGAATTGTTACATTAAGCTAAGTGAGTGAAGGTGAGAAATAAATCAAATATTGTCTCTGGATGTGATGCAAACATTAGACTGGGCAAATGATATTCATGCATGCAACAAAGGCTTCATACATAATTCAAAAGAATTGCTTCTGGCAAACTCTCAGATCCAGCGAGCATGCATAGAGTAAAACAGAATGGGGATAAATAAATGGGAAATAAAACTGGCAGGACAAATATGGCAGAGAGAATAATCAGATTATGGCTAAGTGAAACAGAAATGATTGCCTGTGGAGGAGTATCAGAGCCTGATCCATTCTAACAGAATACTAACACACTTTATGGATGTTAAATTATGTTCCACAGGTTGGCAGTGTGGGTGCCTATAAGTGTGCTTCACAGTGTGTCCTTGTCGGACAAGTACGAGACTGAGCAGCAGCACAGCACTGCTTGTTGACGCAATGGCCCTTTAGGACACTTTTGTGATACTGAGGAGAAACCAGAGTAATTAAGAGGATAAAAGTAAGGCTTTTCTGATTTAAATGGAACATCTATCAATAATCAGACTAATAAAATTCAAACCTGAGCTTTAGTACACATAGTTAGCACCGAGGGGGAAAAAAGTTTGAAAGCAACATAGAGAGTTTAAGTGTCCTTAATAGATTACTTACCTTCACATCCTCTCTCTATCTGTCCCACACAGTCCAGAGCATCTGACATTAAGTCTGGGAGCCGCCCGTTCAGATCCATTGATGCAAGACAACCTTGAAAACCCTCCTTGGCATGCACCAGTTTGGGCAGCTCCTTGTACATCTCCTTAGCCACACCACCAATATAAAGGTTACCTGCGCAGAAATGACAAATGACAATGCTGACCCCTAGTGGAAATCTGACAGCACAACATTGTAATTAGTTCTCATGTCCTCAATTAATGCTAACAGTTGTGTTGTAAAGTATTTTATCCAAGTGAAGGATTGCAAGAGGTTAATTAATGTCAATCTTGCTTTAAGAAAAAAACTTTTTTCTAATTGTGTCGATTGACATTTTGTTGTACTTATTTGTCATATGCTTTATACTCTTTAAATGACAAAAATTACAACATCCTTCAAGGTAAAACACTAATTATGTCAATATTCTTCCAGTTAGAAAGCGTCTTACTGACAATTCTTTATCCAAGGTTGTTCTGCTAAACACAAGCTCCCTGCACACACACACCATTAGTGTTGGCTGCTGAACAGATGGGGGTTGAGTTCCTTGCTCAAGGATACATCAGTGGAGGTAATGAGTGAGGGCCAAGCATTGGTCCCCCCCCCCTTCTCTCACCTCAAGGCCACTGCTGCCCCAATTTAATTAAATCTAAAAAATACATATAAATTCACTACGCCCACACACCCTTCAGGTCCAGGTTTTTGGCTCCTGTGGTCGTCTGCGTGGTGACCTTGGTATCAATCTTGACGGTGTGGAGGTTGTTGGTGTCCCTGGAGATTATGACATTGTGCCAGTGGTTGTCGTTCAGTGGCTTGTTTGAGTTGCCTTTGATCAAGTGGGCCCCATTTCCCAGGTCGGACACATAATGCAGGTAACTGGAACAGGATATGCAACAACATGAGTGGATGCAACCATGGACAGGAAGGGAAGGACATGAAAGCATGGCATTTTGAAAGAGACTAAAAACAAAGCATTAAAGGTGATTACAAAATGCAAACATATGCAGAGTCCAGTTTATTTACAGGGCCACATATCAGGTGCTTAACAGCCAGACGTCAGAACAGAACACGATTAATAAAATCAAGAAGTAGAAAACTTTTAAAAGCATAAAAGATCTCTGAAAACTGGAGTGAGAGTGTGCATGTGAATGCTTGGTGGCGCTGCTGTGTGCACATGAGAGCATCAGAAAGCGCAGCTGTCTGAAAAGCAGCTAAATTACAGGCAAGTTGCAGAGTTAACAAAAGGTTCTGGGCTGTGCGGAACAAAATACTCTTAAATTCTTTGGTTTACAGGCAATTTGTGATTTGCATGTTCATTTTAATTAAAATGTACAGTATGACTTTAATGTTTAGCACACTGAATAATACTTTCACTTCAGGCATTACTTAAAAGAAGGTCATTCTATAGCTGCATTTCAGAAATGGCTGATTCCATTTTATGTTGTGCCTTCATGAAGATTAAAAAGAAGGAGCAATAGCCAACAGCTCTTTCACTAAATGTCCTGGCACAGAGGTGATAAGGAAATAATCTGAATTCACATGGCAATAGCATAAAAAGCTGTCAAGAATTGTATTCTGTAAGGAAACTGTCATACAGTATGAGGAGCTGCATTATCAAAATCATAATCCATTCATATGGAGACACGTACATAAATAAACACCTCGCTAGCGTTGCCGGTCTTTACACCTGGTGACAGGTAGATCTGCCCTCAAACGAAGTAATATGTGCTTAAAGAGAAGAGCTGTGTAGTTGCTGTGTGGCAAGAGAGCCGCCCACACAAAATCAAACTTCATTTATGAATTCTCCTAAAAACACATCAGAGTACTGGCAACACCGCAACGACGAATCCTGCCAAAAAATGCAGTCAAATCTAGGAAAAAAAGAACAAGTATCTTACGGTTTACCACTTTAACATCTAAAATGATCAGGTAATGCGCTTGAAGGCGTAACAGAAGTGAATGTGACGGTCGGTCGCTCAATGTTCTCGCATTCATACCTAGGCTGTACAGGGAAGTACCCACTTACCCTTTGACCAGCTCCACCACAATGAAGTCATTTCCATCCCCGCTGTTGTACAGGATGAGGCCATCGGAGGAGGTGGTTTTGAACTGAAAGAAAAGGTGCATGGAGTAGTAGGCCTGCAGGGTAGTGAGGGTCACATAGCTGGAGCGCGACTTGAAGGTGACGGGGTCAGCAATGATGTTCTTGAAGCCAATCATGGCATTGAGCTCACAGTAGTCAATGTCACCGTTTTTACAGAGGTCTATGTAGGCCATGCCATTGAAGGAGAGGCTCTGCAGGTGGCCAATGAAGTTGGACGGCACCATGGACATGAAGCGCTTCTCCGTCACAATGCCCGTCTCAATGTTATGGAACTCCAGTTGGGTGTGGTCACCTGCCATTTGACCTTTGATCAGCAGAGGAGGGGGGATGGGAGGGAGAGGGGATGTTATTGGGGGTATATATAATTAAAAGAGCGAGGATTTGCAATTAAAAGGTTAACTACAGGTTGTCTAATTACAGCAACACCATATGACTTTAAAGAAATCTAATATTATTTCCAGATTTATTTTTTTAATTCAAGTTAAAATGTTTTGTTTTTTTGTTTTAAAATACATTATTTTTCTATGCAGAGACGCACAGAACTGTTTAGTACACACTGTATGTGTTAAAATAACTCACATTTTTTACTGCTTAAGGCCCCACAGACAGTCCATCAAAATGAACAGTACCAATAGGTTAAATGGGTACCATTCTCCCATAATGACAAAGTTCAGAACACTTTGTGCCTTATATTGAATTCTGTAACCATCTTTAGACATTTATCTGAGATTTTTCTGTTAGAGGACATGTTTTTAATGCTGTCTGATGGATTTGAAACAGTTCTATATAGATATTAGAGCATCAATAACACAATCTTTCAGAAAAAAGAATGAGGAGAAGTACCTTCCACAGGAAGCAGATCATCTACGGTCAGTTTCAAACTCTTGCCCCTCCTGAACACACGTACTGTGTGCCACTCATTATCGTTCACATTCTGACCCGCAAAAATAGTCTCTGGACCTTTGCCTGCAGGACAGTCCAAACAACGGTCAACACACATGCATGCACACACAGTGCACACATTACAGAAAGGCTGAGAGATGGAGAGGCGGAGATCGAAAGGAGGACAGAGTGGATGAGTTGAGTAGTTTAACAGAGGCAGAAAACATTAAGGTAAACATAGTTAATGGTCCGTAAAAACACATCATTCTGACTTGCATTTGCTGCACTGATCGCACCATTAGATAGGGCAAAACATTTATAAATATATATATATATATATATCACTGAACACCATTTTCCTCAAACCAAGAGGAGGGAGACAGTAATCAGCATGTCACATTATTATTACCAACAATATTCACACTAACTGTTTTGCTATAAATGTAAAGTGTCTAAGTAAACATGGGACGATTAGAGTTTTCATTATAGCTCTCTCATTTCTTGAGACACTTTCATTCCTATCATGCCACTTGGTGGCAGCAAATAACTACCAAAAGGCTACGACGGAGCAAGCCACTTAACAACTGAGCATCCCTCTCCATCTTGTTTACCTACAACAGTGTAACCCGGTATTTGAATTCTCCCATGTCCACCACACGAAATGAAATAGCACTATGAAAAGAAATACTTGCAGAATGGCAGCAGTGTGATTGGTGGCCAAAAGAACCCCCTAAAAGCTAAACAGACAGGCAATTGTCCCTGGAAATGCAGGAAATACAGAATGTGATTTTTATCAGCACACTTGAAAATAAATGTGTGTTCTGGAAAAAGGCAGTAGGGAGCATAAACTGTCAGTAAGACTATAGAAATGGCACCAAGGCTGATGTACTTTCATTAAATCCATAAATAGTACCAAATGACCATTCACCTGAATAACATTTGACTACAATACCTCAACTCACTGAGTCATTCCTTCACTGAATCCTGAAACCAGTATTTTCACAAAGTGTGTCACTGCTAGCAGGTGGTAATGGAGATGCCACTCAGAATCGCGGTGCCGGAAACCTCAAGGAGAGATGATCAAATTTAGAATTGCAGATAAATCAGAGCAACCACACCAAATCTCTGTGATCTCATGAGCAGAAAGTGAAAACAATCTCGCAGAAGACACACTTCACATTTAGAAATTCCCGCATTGGTCCAATTGGGGCAACACATTATATTTTCACGCAGCCTCCAACTGAGAGCATCTGTGAATTGCTATATAGCTCTGATGTTCCCCTGCTGGGCACACATAACCAAATGGGCCAATGGCTACCTGCCACTGTGACGGTATAAAAAAAATAAAAAATCCCCAGGCTCAGGATACCTTACCCACTGTGGGAGCGTTTCAGATGGGTGCCAGGTTCATTCCCCTGCACCCATTTATGGCTATTTATTTCCTCCTTTTCTGCAATCTTCAAAGCCTCGATGCAATGTGTATGCTAATCTGAGGGTGCCAAAGTACTGGGACACACTCAATCTCAGAGGCACAGTTCTGCTTTGTAAGCACTAAACACCGGGGCAGGATTGAAACCAGACGACTGGCGAGGGATTAAGGAGGAGAGATATGAAATAATGGGATGGAGTTGGACTTGAAAGCATGCTTGATCTTTGCCTTCCATCATCCTGTCCTTGTTGCTCTCCAAGGAGGAAAGAAAGGGAAGGGGGAAAAGAGGTCAATCGTATTAAGAAGCACATTCCTGCACAACATGTAGGGCCTGGGTTTACGCCCGTAGTGCAGTATGTGGTCCAAACCGCCAGCTGCTGGCCAGGCATTAAGGGCCTTTTGTCCACTGTCTGCCCGTCCAGGCCTCTCTAGTGCCCTCGCTGATGGTGAGCTATCTGCAGTGATGGATCTACAGTGATCTCTCCCTGCCTCATTGACTTCAGGCCCAAGGGAACAGTGGGGAAATGTGGCACGGGGCAGCATGAGAAGATGTGATTATCCAGTCAATCAGCTCTGGTTGGCTGGATGACAGGCCGAACACTGGTGCTGCCTACCCCGACACTGTGACTCACCCAGGTGGAGGGAAGAAGGACTCGCTGACCACGCAGCGGGCCACTACTGCTGGATTACCGTCAACACAGGCATCAAAGCAAGAGCACGTACGGAAAGCTTAGCAGGGTACCACACTAGGCGACCCACTTGTCCTATCGATGTCTGGCTAACTAAAAAGCCATTGCAAAAATGTATAAGCAAGCAGAGGTTAAATAGTGTTAAAACAATAAATGATCACAATCAATACTAATTTGCTGTTTCTGGCCATTCACCTTTATTTGTTCTATGAACTGTGACTGCTCGACACTGAACAAGCTGAAAGGTTGTTTTGAACACGGCTCGATTTAACTGCCACCACACTACTGAGATAAGAGTTTTTCTTTAAGCAGTAACTGCATAATCACGTCATGTTAACTACCTGCTGGCTTGACAGGAAAGTCCCTCAGCATGCTGTAGGTTTGGGGGATGTCAGAGTTTACGCCCAGCATTTCATTTAGGTAGCTAAAGTGGTTGTTACAACGAGCAACGAGCCAACGTGTCTGCCTGTTTATGAACCTAATTCAGTGCAACCATAAAGAAACATTGTAATAATTGCTCCTTAATATCAAAAGCACTGTTCTTTCTCTTCACTGGGTGCTCAGTTTACACCCCTGTACATGCAGAAACATGCAGAATCATATTGCACGTATTGTAATTTAGGGTATTTAGGGGAGGCTAATTATGTTTTTCCTATCTAGTATTTTTTTGTATCTTATTTCAGCCTTCCCTTGTAAAATTTGATACAAATTAAAAACTGTTACATCAAAAAAATTACTACCGTTTGAGATTTTAGGGGGACGGGTGTAGCAGGGTCCAAAGAGAACCTTAATACCTCTGGGAAGTGTCTTGCTTTTCCAAAAAGGTAAAACATAAAGTTCAGCCCCCCAATCATTTGCGCGCAGTGCCTTACTAGATCACGCTTTATGTTGTCACAAGGGGGATATGTTTTTAAGTTCAGGCTGACTCATCTACACTATAACTGTTCCCTAAATAACAGATAGAATCAAGCCGTCTGCTGAACTGCTGAACAGATTCCATCAGAGATTGTTGCCAAAGATTAGGAAAGCCTTTTATCTTTCCCAACATAAAGGTGAGCACCATTAAACTCTATTACATCAGAGGTTGGGGGAATACTTGGTTGAGAGAGACTGGAAGGTTTCCTCTGTATTTGTTTATAGCACTGCCAGACTGAAATCTGAACAACTTATTCTAATTGGCTAGAGGGTCTTCAGTATCTTTAATCAGACAACAGATTGATGACTGTTCTGAATGTATATAATGCATTGAATAAAGAGATTGCAATAAAATGTTAGCAATCGTGAAATTGGTGGTTTTTAGTTTAGATCAAGTTTAAGTCTAACCACAAAACCACAGAGTTGAAACATAAAGGTGGTTAAGGTGGTTAAAGAAACATGTAGCAAAAAGTAGCAAACATGCAGCAATTGCTTGTAGCAAAAAGCAATTTGAATTTATATTAAAGTATTAAAATATTATATTAAAATATTATTTATAAACCTCTCCCGGCCTATGCATCCTGCCCTTAAATCACCCTCTAATCTATCTTTTCTAACATGCACACAGGTGTAATATCAATAATCAAGATCAATTATGAGAGAAAAACTGCCTTGAGATGCTGCCCAAGAGAGAGGTCCTGGCTACACTGTAAATTGTGATTATCCTGCAGTTCAAGTTGATGAATAATAGAAGTCCAGAGTGGCAGAGAAAAAAAAAAAAGAAGCCAATCTGTCACAAGATATTTCTAGTTCATATTTTTAGTTTGTTGTCACTCAGTGCCTGTTAACAGTGTTTAAGTCGAAGTGGCAGTGTTTTCTTCAGACAGCTCTGGGCAGCCCCAGGGAGCCCAGGTCCCTAATTGACAGTGATGTGTTCTTTGAGTCGGTGCTGAAATTCTTCATCCACCGAGCTGACCAGAGCTGCAGCGCCTGACAAGACACATTAATTAACACAGAAAAAAAAAAGAGGACAAAAATAACACGGAGGAAAATAACAACCTAGAAAAAAAATTAATTAAACGCTAACTGGAAGTGGAAATACACTGGCTTAACACACTTCTTTCCAAGAACTTCAATTAAACATTTTCTTTTTGACACAATCAGGTCTGGATGCATTAATGAAATACCTGCTGTTTCCTGCTTTTCCCCCTATTTTACTTAAACACTAGCTTTCGTTTCAGCGTGATATTAAATGCTGATGGATTCGAAATATTTTCCCTTTGAATTACAGCTTAGTTATATGTGGAAAACCTCTGCAGTACATTTCTATAAAACATCAATCAATTCTGCAAATGTGACAATATGGCACAGTGCCATGAAAGACATTTATTATTTTTATGGAGAATAAAGGGAGTGCATTAACAAAATTCAGAAGAACATGTCAGAATAAAATTACTTGAATGCAGCATATTTTTCCCAGAGCGTGAAATCATCCAGCCTATTAACACACACTGCTTTACACTCTGCTGTTTGTTTCTAGTGTAGCAATACTGTGCGTCTTAAAGATTGTGTATTTTGTGAAATTTAAAGCGCTTTACCTTCATCCAGCACTTTTCTACCAGTTCTACATTTTCCTGCCCCCCAGCTATTTTAGCTAAACGAGGCCTGCAACTTAATGCTATTGGAAAATATTAGTAGAGAAAAATGAGTAACTAAATATAGAAATAAAGCAATCAGTCAAATGTGTGGCAAATATCTGTATAACAACCGCTGGCCTGTGCCTACGCGCAGATTATGCCCTCACACTGCCCTCATAAACCAAGAATGACCTTTTTAAAGCATTGGCAGGGGAAATTAAGAGCTTAGAACTTTTTATTTGCATACACAAACAAGGGATGCAATCCAAGAAGCATGAACAACGCTATTTAGCATTTAGAAAGGTGTTAAGGAGGGCTGGCTCACAGAAGCATGTCTAGAGGTCACATCATCTGATTCTGTGTGGAGGCGTTTGTTGTGCAAGTCTCCCGCTTCTCATCGGGCAATGACCTTCAAATACCATAACCCTTCACATACAAAGAGATCCAAGACTCGCGTTTTCAGGGAAAACAGCTTGCCCTTATATACAGTATGTGACACTGGGCAGTCTATTATAGAGCTTAAACTGTCTCATTTCTGTTGGTGTTTACTGTTACGGAGAGTGTGTCTGTCACTACAGAATCATTAAACAGGAAGAAGGCTCACGTATTATGACTCCAGAGAAGTAATTATTAATTCATCACTGTTCCTGAATAATAAATGTCAGGGATATTTACCTCCCAAAATATTGCAATGTAACCTCTTTGTTGAAGCACACACACACAAACACACGTATCCACTGTGAATCCCACAACAAGATCTATTCCCTCTCCCTCCCTCTTTATCCCTTTCTTTCTGCTCTGTGAGGCAGGTTAATGAGAATAATAAAATCACACTCTGTATTTCCTCTGTGCCTTGAATGGCCTCATCAATTTACAACCGGCGTGAAATACTGAAGTGGAAAGGAAACCAAAAAAAAAATGGGGGTGTCTGGGGGGTGTGGGGGGGGACAGGGAAATCATGCATGTCTAAAATATCTGCAGTTCCAAAGCATGCATTTTATATCAGCCTGAATTTATGAGTGAAAAGGTTCGTTAATTGCAAAACAACTCAGAGTGTAGAGTCACAGTCACCGTATTTGGGTTTGTCATTAATTCCAGCCTCCCTCCATCTCCTCCCTACTGCTCATTATTCTCCTGGACAGCTGATGCACACAACACCACCAAGCATTTCTTATGTACCCGCTGCTCTTGGACTTGGTATGATAAAATGCAACATTTATCTCAATGCAAAGTGCAAGTCAGATATATTTCAGTTAGGATATTTTAATGTCAGGATCATAAAGTGGCTGCAGAGCAGAAATTGTCAACATGTCTATGTAACAACACGTCTAGAGGCTAAAACACGAATGTCCAGAAACAGTAAGAGACAGAGAAGAAGAAGAAGAAGAAGAAGTAGAAGAAGAAGAAAGGTGAACAGTAACTTACTGGAGGTACAGTTAATCCTGATACAATCTAGATGGGGAAGAATAGATGAGAGATAAATTCATCTTTCAACGTTACAGCTGCAGACATCATTAAAGCATACAGTCCACCCCTCTGGGGACACACACACGGACACTGTCCGTCCTCTGATGCTCTCACCCATGGCCCCGAGCTGCAGCAAGCTGGTGAAAGCACTGCAGTGTAGCTGTACCAGAGGAGCACAGCGCGGTTTACAGGAATACATGTTCCAGCAATATAGAACAGAAAGTCATAAGAACGGAGGTTTAGTTATATGACATAGTTTCTATTGCTTTTTTAGCAAAAACATGTTTTTTTTATTTCAAGCTAAAGGATTTCTAATATGGTCTTGTAAACAGTATGAGAGCATCAGATTTTGGTCAGGGTCAGACAGGGCCAGTTGGAAGCTATTATGTTTCTCTCCATCATCTGTCTAACCATCCATTCATCGCTCTACCCATGCAAGATGACATCAACGTATTTGCTTTGGTTATTTTGCAACCTTGGTATGTTGTGGCATTCACTAAATCATTAACTAACAATATGTGACATACGTGTGGTTTACTTGAGTATTTCCACTTTATGCTACTTTATAAACTACATTTTAGAGTCAAATATTGTGGTTTTTACTTCACTACATGAATCTGACAGCTATAGTTAGACTTTTACATAAAACATATGGTCATTATAAAATATGATGTACTGTGACGCACAGTATAGATTTACAATGTATAAAGTCGGTAAAATTAGCTTCACTTCAACCTGCATTAATATACTGCTTAGCCTACAATGTTAATACATTAGCTATAATATATCAAATATATATCATATGGTAACAAGCCATTAAGCATAATAAGTACTTTTTGCTGATACTATTTATTGTAATTCTAAGTGAAAGATTGAATAAAGGACTTGCAACGGAGTATTTCAAATGTGCTGCTTCAACTTCAACAAAGTATAATATCTGAATCCTTCTCCCACCAGTGAAGACTAGTGAAAGCAGCACTATGATTATTTAGTTTTAATGATTGTCTTGATCCTTCCACAACAGCAATACAATAACAAACTAATCTTGTAGCACACAGCAATGCCATATAGACAACCACTATTTATTTTTACCTCTCCGTTTCCTCAGGCTTAGCTCATGTCGTGCTCTGAGAAAGGTGACCCAGATCGAAAAGACCCCCACCCCCCGCCTCCCATTTGGCCCTGCCTGTCGCGTGTTGTCAACCACAGCAGAAAAGTGGTCGCAAACAGCCAGAGACCAACACTAGCCTACCCTTACAGGGAATGCTCTGCTTTTTTTTGAAGGAGGGACGGGGGAGACAGGCTTCAAGGGCTGATGGCCGGAAGCAAACAAAAAAAAAAAAAAGCCCAAAAAAACCCCTCTAAAATGTATCAAAGTTAATCCAAAAGACAACAAAACTCGGTGACCTGTTGTTGTCATCAGAGGACAACCTTTTCAAGTCGTAATGATCTGACAGTGTGTGGCGCTGTTGTCTTCAGTGGTGGGACACGTGCTTCCTTGTGGTTGGCTGACAGCAGACACAGACTGTCTACTTTGTATGCGCCGCTAAACGGCTCCGCTTAGGGAGCCCATTTCTGTTTAGCCAGTGGAAAGGAGAAATAGATGGCTATCATTTGTGCGGCACTGCTCTGTTTGAGAGATATCAAACTTTTCGCAGGCATCACTGGATTCTTTCCTGAGCAAATAGGCACACATACACAGAGACTTCCTTTTTGTCCTCAAATTTCTTTCTGCTGTAGGCGGGGTGGGGAGTGTGTGTGTGTGTGTGTGGGGGGGGGGCACAGTCACCGATTTATGTGCAATAATGCATTCCTCCTACAATGATTAAATTGCATAGGTGAACAAATGATTAAAAAACGTGTGTGCAAACGCTGACTTGCCACAGCTTGCAACTTAAGGCTGCACAATATTAGGTAACCACAAGCTGAGGGGAGTGATCTCATAAACACGCTCATCTTCAGAAGAATGATCAGCTTCCTCGTGTGAATGCTAACCCAGTGTAGTTGACGTAAAACAGCAGCAGGAAAGAACACAGCACTGTGTGCGCTGTGAGGGCAAATCCCTTTAGGGAAATATATATGCGTAGGGATGTTGATTTGAGGTTAGTTGAGCATTCCCTGCTGGGCAGTGGCAGCCTTGTGCTCAACTGGCAGTGAGCGTAGAGCCGCAGACTCTTGTCATTGAAAGTCTTTACACCTTCTCCCTTCTATTCAAAATATGTACATGGTGTCTGTGCGTGCGTGCGTGCGTGCGCGACTTTGCCGCTGCAGTTGGTGTATGTCCGAGGCGTTACCTAAATTGACAGTGAGGCGGACGCGGCCACTCTCCAGCTCTAGACGCAGGGTGTCAGCCGAGTCCCGGGATGTGGTGGCTATTAGGATGCCATAGGCTCGCTGGGAGCGGAAGCGCAGAGACACGTCCTCAGCTTCTGTGTGCATCACCACGGGCAGCTGGACCTTCATAAACTTACTGCCGTCGTAGCTGAGGATGGTCGCCTCTGCAGGGAGAACAAGGAGAAAATCAAGATGAGTGATCAGCAAATTGGAGTGCAGCAGTTTTACTGTAAACCAGTGACCAGGGCTGTCAGTTCAGCTTCAAATGATGTCCTATTTGTGGACATAATTTAGCATTGTGACTTTCAATCTTGATGAAAGAAATACACTAGGGAGGAGATATTAAGTGGTGAATATGTATTTGGAGGTCACCAAGCACAGAGAGAGAAAGCCAATTATGCGCCTGTTAAACAAATGCACTCGGATGCTACAGCTGCAATACTGCTAGCTTTGCAGTGGGCAGCCCGCACTGACTGGTCATCCGGCAACTAGTCTATTCATACAGGAAGGATTAAGCCATGAAGCTGACAAACACGAGAATGACTACAGTCTTCCAGGAGTGCCTCTGGATGTGTTTCTCAGACATGTGCGTTGCAGGTTTGTTAGGCAAGACTACTGTATCTCCCTGACAACGGACACCCAAAGTCATTCTGACTGCTGCTGAATCCAACAATTATTCAAAATCAATGAGGTCAATTCAAAACTCACTGACTGAGTTACTCCTAAACAGCATGTGCACAGATATGTCATCCAAGAGCAGTGTGTAAGGACTTGTCACAAGCCTGGCATCACATTACACTGTGTACTACAGCTGACAGCTACCCAAACTCCCTCCAAAGTCTGTCTGAGTCCTGTCTTCTCTGTGCCAATTTAGGTGGTGACCTCCATCATTGAAAACACAGAGCATGGAGGCAGGTACGAACTAGGGCAGCAGAGGGAAAAAATAAATAAAACACCTGATGACAAACAGATAAAAATCTTGCGTGAAAGGAAATAAAGGTAATTCCATCTATACAAACTAACAGAGTTCATGTTTAACTAGAGAACAAATGGCAGCCTTGCATCCACAATGTTTTCTGCAATATGTGCGATATAATAGTGACAAACAACAAAAGGACAAATTGATATTGACTGCGGAAAAAAAACACAAACGGCGACAGAATCGTAATAGTCTGTGGACCTTGAATATTGAGCTTCGGTTCAGGGTGACTGCATTTACTCAAAGCATTAGGAGCCGTCTGGAGAAATGCTGGGGAGATTGTCTAACGCTGGCAGGAGGTTGTAACAGCATTTCCGGTAGTGTAACTAAACCATAACCCAATAACAAAGCCATTACTGCATCTGCAGTGCTGAGACTGATAGAAGCCGAGTTAGAGGGACGGGCGATGGCGAGTGGTGGGGGCGACAGGGTACCAATGTACACACACCACCTCATCACCACTTCCTCATCACACAGAGCCAATGTCACATCCATCCCCTGGGATGACTCCGTCACATTCCTCACCCAAATCCAATTTCTCCATGCCCTCCATGGGTATGCTGCACATGACAGGGGCGTGTGACAAACGAGTTCTCACTGCTAAACTGTCTGCTTCCTGCCAGGCAGCTAAAGCAAAGAGCTGCATTTAGAAACTGTTAGCAGATGCCAGGAAAAATTGAGCAACTGTTCAAGCTCCTAATACTTGAAAAATGTAATATTAGCTAGCACTTAGACCCAATGAGAGCATGTTCTAGTAGCAGCAACTATTTGACTTATTCGCTATATGTAACTATGTTTAATGCTGTACACAAATAAACAGTAAGTGCCTGTTGTTCAGGCGTGTGTTTACACTGTGAAGATGGGACGTGAAAATCATCGCTGCCAAAACAGTGAGTGACAGATCTGAGTGCTGCATTGTATAGAATTCCTGCTCCAGCATGAACCCTACCCATTTTAAAATGCCTCACACTGAAATGGGATTCATTATATAACTGTGAAGATATGATCAAGGTAAAAAGGAAACCAAATCAAAAAAGACAAATCTAACACATGATAATCATAAAAATGTGTTTATCTCTTCTTTCAAAGGGTATAGCTTTGTGTCAGCACTGGTGTGTTAATCAACAGCTGTGTATAATACACATCATGGAGTCTGGTGAATTGACTGCCATTATTATACATTATAAATAAAATGCCTACTAAGGAATCAAGGCGGAGAACCTTTCGCAACATCTGTTATAAATAAAGAAAATTTTATTCACATGACTAGAATGAATAGATGGATCAAATTAATCACAACTGGAGTAAATATTGCATTTCATCCAAGATGTCACCTCTGCTGAGATTCATATAAGAGGTTGTCTAAAATGCCATAAATAAGAAAAGTCCAGATAGATATGAAAATATCAAGAATGGCATGTGAGAGAATCATTACCTAATGCAAAGTGAGCACCTGTCAAAAATCCAATCCTGGGAGCCAAGTCATTTTAATGGCACTCCCGTGTTTAATATCAAAATAAATTGAGAAGCTGGAGCTTCTGTCTGTGGCAACCCAACAGGAGGCTGTCAGAGGGGAGATGGAGCATACCAAACTAAACCAAGCATTCATTTTCTGTCTTGTAAAGCACAATACAACATTGTTTTCTGATTTTCACAAGAAAACAAGGAGTGATGGGGTGGGGGGGAGTAACAAATAAGGCTGTGCTACTAACAAGGGGGAGTACTGGCAGACAGGCACACAGTTACTTCGTTCTCCCCCAAGGAGAACATGTTCTGCAGGAAGGGAGAGCTGTCAGCCGCATGTCACAGGATTGTGATGTCCCACAGTATCAGGGCACTAGGCCCAATCCAATACAAATTTGCCGGAAAAAAACACCTGCGATAGGCTTTTGGAAAATGTTTTCATGGCTCAGAGATATCATAAATAATTTAAAGCTGCTCATGTCTTCTTCACCACAGCCCTCTTTGAGTATCTTAGTATACACAATCCACAAGAAAAAGGCTCACTGGCTATTAAATATGTGAAAACAACTGGCCAGCTGAGTGAGCTTTCCAGGGGAAACGGTTCTCCCTCTACATGGAAAGAAACAGCATCGTCATGGGCCAACTTCACATCTGCTGCTCTGTGACCATATCGGCAACTTCAGTAAAGGCTACGAAATGAGAGCATAGATTGAAAATGGATCAGTGTGCCCATTCAGAGCGGTGGAATCTGCAACTTCAGCAAGAGCTGTCAGGAATACACGTGACAGCCAAGATGGTAAAGATTTAGTATGTGCGAATGAGGTTTTTCAGCCCATTGAGACTATTAAAGGAGAATCACCACTTAGTTTAATGATTTACAAGTTAATCTTCAGTCTTTAGTCTTTGCTGTGGTGTCAAGGTCTCTCAACAAGACCTATTCTACAAAGCTGTAGAGGCCAGACATCAAAAGCTGTAATGTACAGCTTAAAGATAGTCCTTCGACAAAGGCTGTGAGGCTCATTGAATGCTTCCTCCAGGTCTGTGCATTAAAACAAATTTGATTGTCTAGCTCACTCCTAGCCAAACCTCTATTGCACACAACACATGCTTATATCCCCAGAAAATCAAGCACCAGCACTCTCACAGTCACATTTCCCGTGTTTTTCTTCATCTGTGTGCATCGCTTAAGGGTATGACCAGTTCTCTCTAATTTGTGACTGTATTCAAGTGTGGTGAATGGTGACTAACACACAGTGTGCTGTCAAAGGGCATGGCCAAAATGTGTTTTAATGCTAAAACTGAGCCATTATGCCCTTAGAGGGCATTTCACAATTACGCAATAACATTCTGCACCTCTTGGCTTTAGCTTCGGGCCAATGGCAAATGGCTTTATGCTCTGAAAAGCAATAAATGTTACCACTGCGGACTACGTTTTGGAGTACTACGCATATCCGAACACCTACTGAAGATACTGGCAGTAATGTATTGCAATATTTTGGATTCATGCTTCCAGGTAGCGACATATTCTGAAGCTCTTTACAGAGTCTCTGCTAACATGTGCATGTGTGTGTCTAGCACATGTGATGACCAGTGAGCATACTTTGCTGTGCATTGATCTGTACATTGATCTTCAGTAGTTATCTTCATTCATCGCAGGTATGTTATGTAAGTAAACATCCATCTGCAGCCATTGTCCATGAGAAAAAATGCAGGTGCTGACAGTGTTGGGATCCAGCATGTCACACCTCATTAGGGAATACGTGCATGTGCCGCAACGCACCTACTACACCATCTGGGAGGCTGCCTTTGCCTCACACTGCAAGACTAATATTTGAGCTAATTAGCAACTGGAGGAACAATGAAGGGGAAGACATTTGGGATGCAAGGGGGAAAATTGCTTTGTCTGCTTAATTAACATCTCTCAAAATAGGGCGAATAGAGCCATGGTTCTCTTACAAAGCTCCACCTCCTGTTCCTTTCATTCGCTGTTTACTTCCTCCTCCTCATATGCAGTAGCTGCATTTTGCCACCGGGTGGTACACCATGCATGGATAAGTGAGAGCTGGGGTAATTCTTTTGACAGCTCCTCTGGCCTGCTGGTGCCTGCTTCATCCTACCAGTGCAGAGGCAATCTGGAGCCATCAAAACAGCTGGCAGTACACCAGGGCCCATCCTCCGTACCACTGCTCCCACTCACACTCTCACCCGATGCCAGTCTCATACCCAGAGCAGAGACAGCCGGTATGCGAGAGAGTTGGACAGAGGAGCTGAGACGCCAGAAGACGCCAGAAGTGTTGGGCGGGAGGAGAGCAGTTCATAGTGCAGCGCTTCCTGTGAAGTATTTTCAAAAGCATGGCTGCACGTTTTCTGCTTTTGTTTTTCTGATGAGGTCAGATGGTGGATTATATCTTTGCGAGTCCAAGAATGCTCTCCGGATAAGTAATTATCTTACTGAAGTGAAACGATCTGTATCCCCTTCCCTCCCCACCTCCCTCATGTACGATGCCCTAATTCCTGTCAACTCATTAGCTGGAATGGAAGTGCACATGTGGAGAGCCAGAGCAGTGCAGGGCCAAGCCTAACTGACACATTTATTGAAGATGGAGGAGATTCAGTTTCTCTCCTTCTCTAACAGCACACAGGAAGCACAACATCTCTCGTGTGCCTTGGCGTTATTTTGCTTCCATTTGAATCAGCGGATTCCTATCAGCATCCGGCCGCATCATTAGCATCTCAGCCAGGCGTATTCTGCATCCCAATTAACAAGATATTTAGGCAACACCGTTTTGTAAGGTGAATGACTTTAGCATAGAGGAGAAGCAGGAGCACATGTAGAGATGACACATGTGACTGCGTGGGACGTGTTACATTACACAGTTCATTTTTCTTTCCGACGAGAGAACCTGTTAATGCTGTCGCTACTGTGCAGATGCATCACGCTGTGATAACGCAGTGACATGCTTGGGCTCTTTTGACATTTGCCTTGATTATGCATATGTTAACGATTTTTGCTCATTTGCTGCTAATGCTCCGTTGAGGTTTCATGATGAAAACTCTATACCTTCTGCTGCAACATAAAAGCTTTACCACTTGAGTGCAATTCCGGCTTTAGGAATTTATAAAGAACATTGTATTGGCCGAGAGTAACATTTGTGTTGCTATGATATTCATTATAAATTCACTGTAAAGAGTAGCTTTACATACAGCAAATAACCACTTTGCTTGATGCACTCGGTTATTATTAATTCATGAATACAAAATAAACATGCCATTATGCCTGAAACTGAAATGACAGAATAATGTTCTTAGATTCTCAAACTGATTTCCATTACACCCAAATCCTGGGCTATTTAATATAAGTTAATATTGCAAATCTCTTTGGTGAATGAACTATACATCCAACATATTTATCCACTCAGACTGATTATGCAAATAAGCCTGAAATTCCAATTTTAATCAGAAAATAAGTCAGAGCAGACCATATTAGTAAGTGAGGGATTTGCCTCGCTCACCCAGCTGGTTGTTGTTTTAATCCGGCTAGATTTCAATCAAAGAGGTCAATGGGCAATCCCCTAGTCAAAAAGGCCAACAAGCTAAAGCTGAACAGGCAGAAAAGTGGGACGATGCTGAGCTTCGCATTGGTGAGCACAGAAATTTCCTTATGACTGGATCTTATTTTCTGCTACTTTTACAGCTACGGTAACAACAAAATACAAATGCAGTAAAACGGATCTGCAGTGGAGTGCGAAGGCCAGTTTAGCAAGATCGTCTCGGCCAGGTAGCTTCAAGCAAATGCATCACATAAAAACAAATAAGTGTTTTAATGCCACAAGCTTTAACTCTACCCACATGAAACACTATTGAGGAATTTGAGAAGATGGGTGTTCATGTCATTTTTTTATATGGACACCTATAAAAACAGTGCTGTTCATGTAATAGACTACTGCATAGTCAGCTACAACATGGAGCCATAAGAGTTGTGTGACACTCACGTCTCCTATTTCCCTTCTCTGGAGGAGAGAGGTGGGATAAGTATTCTGCACCAGGTCTGGTCATGAGAGAGTGGTTTGATGAGCCAAATGGTTAGCAGACAATTTACAGGCTAGTGTGCACGGTGGACGTGACCAGCAGCGTCTCAGTGGTGCATCAGTCACCTGCCACTCAACATACGTCTAGCATCTCTACGTACCCCGGCTCAACCTGTCTGCCTCACTGGGGCTGTCTGTCTACACATGCACACCTTCTCTCCTGCATTCTGTTACTTTCAGTTTGCTCTTTGAGAGCTGCTTATGGTCAAGCATCAGACTAGATAAAAAGACCACCTGGAGGCTTTAGTCTGGGGATGCTGTTTCACATGAACTTGAAAGTAGGTCCCTTTCAGACAAAGAAATCTATAGTGTACATACAATTAAAATCATTCTTTCTCTGGATGTCTGTTATGTCACTTATATTCACATTTTTACAACGCCCTTGGTCACCTCACTGCAATGCATAGTGAGGTACAAGTGTGTCACTGATCAGACAGGTTATGCCTACAAGACAGTAATGACGTGCTGCCAAAGAGCTGGTTAGACAAAACTCCTACCTCTTTCACAGGAGCGTCCCAGGTATCCAGTCCCAGAGCAGTCACACACGTAGCGGTTCCAGCCCTCTCTACAGACCCCATTGTTTTGGCAGGGGTTGCTCAAACACTGTTTGGGAGGCTCCTTAGAGCACGAGGGCTTGACCCCGGCAGCCTTCTGGATCTCGGCCAGGCGCCGGACGTCCTTACTCTGTCCGTCAATGAATAGATCCCGGATGCAGCCCACATAGCCGTAGTTGAGCAGTGCTGTCCACACCTCAGTGGGGAACACCAGCCCCATTTTGTTCTCTGGCAGACCCCCGAGGTAGAGATTGTCATCCAAGTCCAGGATCTCACTTTCTCCAGGGGCTGTGTAGGCTGTACGGAGAGTGTTGATAGAGATGGTGCCTAAAAAAATCAAAAGATACAGTGAGATAAGTATATTTCCCTTTTCTGAACAACTACAAGGTTATTCACGACATGAACAGATCATAACATCTATTAGTGGCTGTAGATGCCAGAAGACACTCTCTGCCCTACAGCAACACAAACATGCAGGGAAGACCATTTAAAGAAGGCTTGATGAAGAAATTTAACTTAATTAGTGTTATCCATCTGGACAGGGTCAGGATTTTCTTCATTTAGAATGACTGATGAGTGTTGATAAGACACATTAATCACAGGACAGCTAGTCTATTAGTAGCCTAATCTGGGATCCCTAAGAGTATCCTCTCCATTTTCCTTGGATTTCCCATAATAAATCTCCTTTATCTATAAAGCAGTGGTCATAAAAAAGAAAGGAGAGGAGAAGAAAAATCGTTGCCCCGTCTATCATTTGAGCCAACCAAACACACAAAAAACCCCATCATAGCCATCTTTTTGAACTTGATTAACGGACTGCAGGCTGATTTTTTCACCCTGTCTCTCCTTCTGTTTGCTTCTCCAACTCATAAACCTGCAATGATAGTTTGTGTGTTTCCCCACCATGATTTATCGCTCTCATTCAGGTTTAATTCTCGATCTGGAGCACGGTAAACAACAGCAGACATGACTGGACTGTAAAGCTGTGGTAAGGAAGGCCTTACTGTGGGACTCAGACTGGGTGATTAATTTGTATATGGATCTGTTACTCTCAGTGCAGGAGCCATTGTGAGTCTTTAATTAATGGTGGCTGCCTCCACTGCCCGCACCCTCGTCCAGTAATCTATATACCGTGCTGCCGAGGATCCAAACAGGTCAAAGCCTGGGGAGAGTGGCAGAGAAAGAGTGCGCTAATGCTCAAAAATAAAATTGCCATAAAGTCATAATTTGCATTTTGAGTGGCAGATGCATGCCATGGCAGATATGAAAGCGCTATTAACTGATTGCCTCGGGCTAAATGGCAGAGTCCTAACTGTTTGTATGTGGAAGAACAGCGCAGCTTTTAAGTTACTTTTCTAGTCAAAGTGTTTATGTTGGGAAACAAGCCCTAAGCCACGCATGAATTTTCAGCAGGGCTGCCTGGCACATTTTAGAGATGCATTAGACATTAAATGGGGCCTTTCACATTTCATTACAGCTACCATTAGCATGCATGAATATACATATCACAATTAATTATACTTGTGATAAAAATCTCTGTCTTTTTTCAATGAAAGCACATTTTTACATATATGTTCTTTATAGCCAAGGTGAGTCAGCCTTCTTGCAAAAGTGCTTGAGAGAGACAGCTAAGGACCTAGTGCGCAATGATTAACCTGGTCCCACTAACATGTTCCAGCTCTTTTCTCAGGGTCTTGGCCCCAGGCATCTGTTCCAGCACTTTCCTGCCACCACCCACTGCCCCTGCTCTCTCCAGCCACAGCTGTTGTGACTTCCAAGCTTTGCACACTTGGCAAGGGCCACCCGTCACGCAGCCAGAACAGCTCCCTTCAGGTTATAGCTAACGAGCTCACTACATCAAACTCATTAGCGAGGAAACTTTTCTCGGAGCAGAGCAGGTGCCCGGCTGAAGAATGAGCACCAGTGTGGTCAGTAGGGCGAATCTACACTCCACTTATGTCAAATCTCACCATATGACAGGCCGTAGCTGTACTGCTAAATACTGTATCTGTGGTTTGAAACATTACTTTGAGAAGCTACATTTCACAAACACTTAAGGGCTCATCATCTAATGGCTTCTTTAAATCTCATGGTATCTCTAAGTCTTATTACAGTCGTAAACAGCAAACAGGATGTTGTAAGCCTAAAGTAAGCATGTCTGTCATAATTGATGTAAGCGGGAGACAAGAGAAGGATGTCAGCGTCTTTCAGGCATCTGCTCAGAGTGCTCTACTCACTTGTCACAGTCCTGTAAGGAAGTGTGTAAACACAGTCAAGCTATGTTAAGTCAGAAGGCACTATACAATCCCGTGGGGACGTGTGCCATCACCAGGCTAGCAAGCAGCATGGGATACATAACGCAAAACACACTGCAGGACTGCCTATGTTTGGAACAGTATTCATAGCCAAAGGGGGAAAGGGGATGTGTCTCTGCGAACGAAGGGGAGGATGACAAGATGGGAACACGGAGATAAAGATGCCTGGAAAGACGATGAGGGAGGGGTATATGATGACAGATGCAGATGAGGGAACACAGCAGCAAATAATATCTTGAGCATCAACTGCAGGATTCACAGTTTAGGAGGGTTTGTTCAAAATGATGATGCGGGCAATAAATGAGGATGAATAATGATGGTGAAGATCAGCATTCCAGCAAACTTTCAAACACTTTGAACACATTTTTGTCTCCTCCTCGCCTTCTCTTCGGGCCTGGCCCGTAAGTGGTACTCCATCGTCAAGCCTGAAGGCAGGGGTCCAAATGACAGCTCAGATCTCTCTCACACTTTCTGCATCAGCAGCCAGGCTCAACTTGGCATGATGTCCCCTAACCCCACTCACACGTCCCCAAAACATGTTAGACAGGGGATTATTACAATCCAGTTAGGGCGATACGGCCAAATCCCTCTATGTGATTGGATTCTCTGTAGAGAGAGAGGCTTGTGAGTGTGCTGTGGGGATGTGTTGTCTGTGTGTGTGTGTGTGTGTGTGTGTGTGTTCCATGATTTTTTTGTGTGAAGAAGTGGTGTGCGTGCCCTGGCAGGAAGTGGGGCTACAACAGAGAAATGTCCGTGTAATGTCTCTGATGAGTGACCCACGGCACTCCCGGCCAAGAAGCCCTCACTTAAAAGCAGAGTGTCTCTTAGCGTCTCTAATGCATTGAGGTTAGAAGATGCTGTCTGAGAGCGAGAGTCCATTTACAGGGTAGCTTCCTGCAGGAAGAGCCAGCTAAACTAAATAGGGCAGGGATCGCTATCCACCATAGTCACAGCTGCAGGAAGTGTTGCCCGTGGAGGGAAGTGTTGCACAAGAAGGACCCGGCTGCAGATAATTATGTCTGGCTCTTGTGTTGCACTTATGTTTTGAGTGATGTGCTTGGTGGTGTGTATTAATAAAACAGCTGAAAGCAGAGCGTACCATATGTTTCGTGACTCGGACTCTCAGGGGACCAGTAAATTATTTTCCTATCTTTTAAAATTACCATAATTCAATCAAATATTAGAAAGCATAACAAAAGTGCGCTGGGGTGTATAATAGCCAACACAAAGCCAAGCTAGCATTATGTTGTGGGAGGGACTTAAATTACTGAGCTTCACATGTGGACTATTAAAACCAAATAGTATGTTGACTGGGATTTGATTATTTGATTATTATCTCATAAAGGACACTAAATTGGCTAAAATAACTAAATAACTAAAATACACTTCTATCAAAATTCAAGTCAAGTCAGGTACGGATATAGCCCAATATAACCCAAGTCAGATACTGTATAGCAAATATACATAGAAAAAACATGCATTTACATTTGTTGAAGTATATGTCCACAAATGAACAATTTCTTTATTTCACAAAGCTCTAAATCAGCTAAGTTTTTAACGAAATATCAATATGTAGCAATAATTCATGTAAGACGATATTTAGAAAAGCTATTGTGAAGGTTTTTATCTCACTCGATTTGCACAAATCTGCTATTAATGCGGCATTAAAATTGCATGTATCCTGTGGGAATGGAAATCGCATGAGGCCTTTTCAGTACAAAGGAATGGCAAAAATTCTAATGCTTCCATTTGAGGTGCAGTGCACACATCATTAAACACTGCAAACAGCGGCGCTTTGTGCAGTTCTTGGAAATCTCCAGATTTCAGATTGAGGAGGACTGCTTACATGAAGAATTTGATTGGCTTAAATTTACAGGGTGAGCAAAGACAAAATAGCACCGGTAAATTTGGAAATTGCTTTGAAACTTTAAACACTGTGTGTGAGTGAACTGCGTCTCAGAAGTCTAACCATTTTGTTCATCAAACACCAGAGACCCTTTTATGTCTGCTTGTAAGTGTTGATGCCTTAGACTTGAGGAAAGGAAGAAAAGTTATTCTGAAATGTCATTAGTGCACAGCTCAGCACAGCACTGTGCAGTAACTGTCCTGTCCTGGGAGAGACCACCTCCTGTTTCCATGGAAACGTAGGCAGGGTAGACAGAGAGAACAGCGAGTGGAGAGAGCTTTGACTAACAAAAAAGACGTTCGATAGCTTTTGTGTGCGCATGTGTGTGCTGTATGTACATATGTGGCAGGTGGATATTGGGAGGTTAATACGCAGATAATGAACATAATCTAATTTAGACAGTGATTCTTATAGTTTGGCCTACCATACGTACATGTTGTAGATTTAGTCACCCTCAGTTCTTCTTCCACACATTCAGCCACCTCAAGCAGAGTAATGGAGCCAAATTTTTGTTTAATTTTATAAAAAAAAAAAACCCTATATGATTAATGCAGCTGCATGTGGAATTTGCAAAACGCACATGAATGGGCTCTATTGCTATACAGCTACATAGTGTATAGCTCAATTTAGACCACAACCCAGTATGGCTTTGGGGGGTAATGAAACAGTTAATCTAATTTCCACTTCTTCAGATGGTGTGGAAAACATGGTCAAGGGGTATATCTAATTTGCAGCATGACATTGCAAGGCCTTGGCTCTAAGCACACACTAACAAATTGCTGCTTAGATAAGCAAATCAACAGGGACCAGAACACAGCGACCCGGGGCTTAGAGGACACCACTGGAGAGGGGGCAAAGTTATTTGGTTGCAAATATGCGTCTGGAATCATGACATATGACACACAGGTACCAGCCATCATGAACCTTCTTTTCCATTAAATGGCTGGAACTGTTTACAACACGCATCCAGTGCATATTTTCTGCGGTGAAACTCCAGGACTGTGCTGAATGTTGTATTGTATGTATGACTCTATGATAGTCGTTCAGACTGTAGACTAGTTCATCTTCATCATACATACAAACATGCAAACATTTATAAATGTAGTGGCGCTGGGAGCATGCTGCAACTACAGAAAACTCAACTGAGTGAAGAAAACATCTTTGCAAATTTGACAACAAATACGCAGCATAACATAACACACAGCAAATTCAGACATTAGGTGTATAGCTGATATCTGCAATCAGATTGTTGAAATGGAATTGTTTACCATTCAACACCATTCAGCGGGTTTCCATATTCGGTTGCACTGTATGTATTTGAAGCACGTTTTGTTATGCTGTATATGTCTATGTGTTGTCAAATGTGTGAATGTGTTTCTCAGTTTGCTTACGCTTTGTCTATTTGCATGTGTTGAGCTCTCAGGGCCACCATAGACGTAGCAACAACAGGCAACACTGACTGTCCTGTTAATTTCCTGTAAAGATTGTATATGTTAATGGCCTTGAAAGCTACCTGATCTGCCATCTCTCTGGAAGTCCACATGGTACCACTCGCCGTCATTCACTTTCTTATTGACTGCCTTTGTCTTTGTGGTTCCTGAGCCCATGTCCAGCAGCAAGTACAGATGGCCATCCAGCATCTCAATGGCAAAGAAGTCCACCTTGAGAGCCTGGGGACTCGTGGAATCCTTCGGCTGCTGCTTGGGCTTGCCATGGCTGAAGAGGAGAAGGCCGTTCGGCTCTGTGGTGCGGAAGTCAAAGGAGATGGAGCCTGTCTTCTTAGCATTCCACTTGTTGAGGATGATATAAGACTCTGGTGTCTCAAATGTGATGGGGTCCAGAGTGGCCACGTTCTCGCACTTGAAGGCCACAGTACCATGGACCTTCATCTTGGGATCACCCATCTTGGCCAGCCTGGACAGCTCAAGTCTCACGTCATTGTTTTTGTACACAACCTGAATTGGGAGTAGAGAAAGAAAGTCAATTTCACAAACATCCAGCAGCATATCTCACCTACAAAGTGAAAGATTGACTACTATCGCTGTTTGTATAATGTAAATGTTACAGTGAATCTAAAAATTCTCATGTTTAATTGCTTTTAAATATTAATGATCTGGACATGTAAAACAGCAGTTGTCTGGCTGTCTACCCCCCCACGACAGTGTGTCATAAGCAGGGTTTGCACTGCTCAGCCCGTGGTCATCTTTGCCCATGCTGCACCTATGCATGGAGAACTGTTTATGTAGCACCAAATGTCACTCGTATCGCCCTGCTGTCTTTGCTCCCCATTTGAAGCCTTCACAACTCTGGCCTGGTGAAGTGTGAATAGTTGAGACATCCATTTTGACTTTCAGCTTCAGCGTCAACTGATGGGAGAGACAGCCTGAATTAAAAGACAACGGTGATAGTGGTCGGAGAAAATGAATCTATCAGGTAGCATCTCCTGGGATTGAATGTGAAAAGTGAGATGGAGAGTAAATCTAAACTGCTGCCTTGATTGCAGGTGTGGAGTAAAATGCTGATTGAGCCCTCTGTCGCAGCCTATGATTAGAATAAAAGTGGGCAGATGATGGATATGCCTCTCTAAAGCAAATTAAAAATGAGTGCATGAGTATACGCATACTCATTGCAGCATTCAGTATATTGTACATCATTTAGAAAATTGATGAAACGCAAAACTCACCATTTTATATGTAAAAACCCTCATATCAATGCAAGTTTATATTCTCAGACACTGTAAACCAGACAGGGTTTGGCATCGGAGTGCTAAACTAAATGACGTGCATTAGTGCTGTGACCTTTGAAGTGCCAAGTGCTGTAGAGCCAAGGCGCAGAAGTGACTGACAGTAGCAGCCCATTACAAAAAAATGAAACACAATGTCATTAAAATACCAATTAACCATGCGAATCATTACCATACAGCGCAAGTATCAACTAACCAATTTGCCGACTTGATCATTTTGATTTACTATTGTTTGTCAACTCATATTTGTGTATGAAATTCATGTTTAAACTCCTGTTTCATAGTTGTATAAAGGCAGGGTAAGAGGCATATTAAATTCTGTTGTGAACACTGTAGAAGGCTAATGATAAAGTAAATCTTCAAAACATACCTCTGGAGACTAAGATGTAGCTACCATGTGTGGGGCGTGTCTGCATGACACACTGTGTAGAAAACCAACAGGAGTGCTACAGTAATTGTCAACAGTCTTGCAAAAAATTTGTGCCAGCCATAACCTCGCCATTATCCAATCTCCGTAATGAAAGAGTATCTTGTATAAGTGCAGCTGTATAGCAAGAATCCCTCTGTCTGGTTACATCCAATTTCCATATGAAAAACTAATTAACATTTCAAAACTTTTTCATTAAAAACATCAGTGCGGTCATGATATTTCAAAATTACCTCACCACAACAACACACACACACACATTTGCAATGTTTTAACACAGTATCAATCGGTTTGCAACTAGGAACACAAAGCTGTCAATAGTACACCAGGCAGAGGGATAAAGCAGAAACTAATATTTAACAACTACCCCCCAGGGGGCCCAAGCAGGGTCAATGATCTCTTCCACACCGCTCTAGGACTACTAATTGGTAGATAAGGACATCAAGTTACAGATAGTCCTATTATGGTTAGCATGCATATGTATTTACATAACAAAAGAGTTCTAGTGATGAATCTATATTACTTTCAGTGGAACAAATCATGCGAGTTACAGCTGTGGAAATCACTACCCATGTTCTTTATTTGCTGCCATGATAAGCATTCACCTGAAACAGGGACACCTCCGATGGGATTGCATTTGCATGGAGTATTATGTTTGTCACTGAGTCAGATCTACAGCCTAAGTGTTCAGGTAGATGGAGCTCATAGCGGTGCATGAGAAATAGGTACGCTCAGCCTTAGCTTCTTGTAAATGCTTTGCGACTGACTATATCAGACTGCATTTAACTACAAGGAAAACAGGAAACAGATAATGGCTGGCTTTTATTCCCACATCTTTATCTTCCCACTAAATAAAATGTACAGTACGTTCTCAAGTCTGACACAGAGCCAAATGGGATGTTTTAAAGATTTCGTGGGAATAGAACTGGAGTAAAAAGGTAATTTGGCAAGAATCTCTTGAAAGAATGTAAAAAGGAGTAAAGGAATAAAAGATATCTCTGCCTGCTTGGCTTTAGTCATGTAGACTAAAGGTGCAACAGATACAGCCAATAAATCCAGATAATTCTTTATTGTCAAGACAAAGGGCACCTTTCAGAGTCAAAGGAGCTTTGGTCTGAGCTACAACTGGTGCTGCACAAGCAGTGCTGCACTAATTCGTCATCAAGCTAGAGCTGTGACAACTGAGCTATTACTGCACCAACCGTTTGTTTTGCCATCAGAACCAACAGGCAGGCGTGGCAACTCAGACTGGAATCTCCACACAAATGCTGCGACAAGCCATTTGGGGACATGCCATCAATCAGGGCCCACAGCACATGCTGTTGAACCACCGCTCATATGCTGTCATGACATACATGGATGATGACCTGAGACAGGGCTTCTGTTTAATTCAACAGGCTGGATGAGATGATACAGAGAGCTTGTCAATGTACTAAAGACGTCAGCAACAAATGAGCTTATATGGGCTTAGTCTGTTTTTTTTTTTAAATTGGTAATGACATCTGCCTTATCTATTACAACTAAATGATACATCAAATCATCCTAGAAGCAAATAGAAGAGGGTGAATTATGTCTGCCTCACATCTCCTGGGAACAATCATAGCTATGCACCATATTTTTTATGTTTTTGAGTAATTAAATGCACAGGATAGTGCGAGCAGCCGCTGTGGTCAGGCTGACCATGCATGGACCACATGTCCACCTGTCACGTGGACATGTGGTCCAGGCCCGAACAGAGCTCCTTCAGACCTCTCTGAGAGATCCACAGAAGAGGACAGCCTGCATTTGAGGTGAGAGACAAAATGTTCCCTAGATTTTGTCTCTCACCTCATTTTGACTTCACCAGAGGAGCAAGAGAAGGTACAACAAAAAAAGGAGAGAGACGAGGAACATGGGGAAACAGGTTATGAAATTAAACGATAAATTAATGGATCATTTTGGAGATTTGAGTGGTAGATATCTTTGTATATTGTCAGTGGCTCCTGAAGTAAATGCTTTAGGTTTGAATGCCTATTAACCAGCAGAAAAACCCACTGTACAGCGTAAAGTGAAAGGTAGAACTTATGAACCCTCTGGTGGAGAAATGACCTCTTCCTCTACCGTCCTTGCTTCAGCTCCAGGGATAAAGTGTAGATTATATGCATACTCCTAGAATACTAGAACACGTAAGTAATGAGGCGAGTGACAAATGACATACTGTAAGCCATGAGCCAGATTCAACGGGCCCCATAAGGTCAGTCATTAGAGATGTGGTCAAAGATAATATCGGTCTGGTACCGCGTATCCCCCAGTGAAAGAATAGCGAGGTGTTAAGTGTGTCAGTGAGCTGACTGCCCGATCTCAGGATCACTGCTCCTCTTTGAAGTGCACCTGACAGAGCTGTGTGAAGCCTGTGCTAAATTCCACTCAAAGACAGACAGAGTTCTTGATGTGTGGTTGTGTGACACCTGGACATGAGTGTGTGTGTGTGTGTGTGTGTGTGCGTGCGTGCGTGCGTGTGTGTGTGTGTATAGATTATGAGGGGGCAGTAGAGGCAAAATAAAGTTTCTGTGAGAGTATGTGCGGAAAACAAAACTAAAGCAAAGTGCAAAGGATGAGACGGGGTCAGTGTGTGGGTGGAAGGGCCTATTTGTAATCCTCAGGTTAAGCCAGTCATATCCTCTACACCCACCAGCCTCAGAGTGCACACAAAAGTGGTGTTTACCTCCTTCAGGCAGCCCATGAAGTTGTTGCTAACCGGAGATCCAGGCAGGTCAGCTGTGCTAGGACTCCCTCCAACATAGAAAAAGTCGTCAGAGCCTAGCATGGTGTAGTCTTCTTGTGTATATCCTGTGGTGGTTAGAATCCCATCCACGGATATTGTTACCTAGACAACAAAGCAGAGGGAAAGGACACGCTATACTCAGACAGCCTATATCCTGTAATGCCATTGCCTTTCCTTCTTGCTGTCTATGACACACTCCCTATGTGGTTTTTTTTTTGAAACCCATTTTCATGTCTGTTTTCGTTGTCTTTTTTTCTTGTTTTTATTATTATTATTTTGTCCAGTTTGATTAGTTGGAAGACTACAAGCCTTCAAATGAATGCTATTCTTGTTAGAGAGTTAGTAAACTGCCCATACTACAGTGTTAGTATTGCCGCTACTGCAACTTAAAAGTACTTTAGCAGACACAAAAATGGTGTTAGTAGAATGTCACCTAGGTTAGTTTAACTATTAATTCCATATTAGTACGTCTAGTAGTTCTACAAACAAAATCATAAAGTGCCACTAGGTTAGAGGGAGCACATGCTATGAAAATCACAATCACCTATTAGTATAGGACAATGGCTGAGGGTAGTAGAGAAAATTGCATGCATGCATTTATCTTTTCTTTTTGCTTACGACCACACAAAAAGAAAATTCTTGACCGGGATACAGAATAAGGATTTTGACACTTGCCACAGTGTCAGAAGCATGCAAATGCTCAGGGACACTGATTAACCACAAGGAGAAAAATAAGAAAGCACCAGAGAAGCGATACTGACAAACACAGCTCAAACATGTCACATTCATGTTGACAAATGGACACTGTGACATTTGCAACACATAGTCAAAGTGCATGCCATGCAAAGTGAATGGGGTTACAACTGGCTGAGCCACAGAGCATCAGGCCAGCCAGACAGGAGAGGGTCCTCATTATTAACCACAGCTTGATGCAAAAGGCTGGAAATGATGCTCCTAAAAAGGTGGATCAAACAGAATTGGACAGGAAACAAGTGAAATAAAGAGGGTGAAACCAATGAATGAACCAAGAAACTAAAAAGGATTCGAAGAGTAAGCAGAGGAGTACCAACCGCAATTTCCCTTTTTTTGTAAATGACGTCTACAGTAAAAAAAAGAAAGAAAAGAAACACACGGCAAACCCAAACTAGGAACAATTAGAATGATATCTACCGAACAATGTAGTTTGTTTACCATAGCGTGTCCAATGCCTGAGTGCTTTGTGGAAAAGGGGGGAGAAAGGAAATTAAAAACTGTGAACAGAATAACGACTGTTACTCAAATAATATATGATGGTCAATACTGTTAGTACATCGTTAAACGGCAAAAACCATACTGGTTAGTAGAATGACACATTCCATGAATGATGTTAGTTTGTTTCCAAAGCATGTTAGTAACATAGAGAAAAAGGGCAAAATAAGTTTAACAAGAAAAAAGCAGACCAAGAAAATAACAAGAATGCTCCACAAGAGGTGCCAGAGCTCAACCAGTGACTCCCTAAGTTCCTCATGGTGTGTTTGCACCATGTTCTGCATGTGACCAGACCGTTGAGTAGCAGAAAGTAACACCCTTACCCAAGTCCTAACAAAAGGTTGTGACTGACAGACATCAAATGGTTCATAAGAAAGAATGCCTAAAGCACATCAGTTGACCCTGTTTAACAAAGTCCTAAGTTGAAGACCATTTTATTTATTTTATTGGTATTAGTATTTGCGTTCTTTTGTACTTGGTTTTATGCTTGAGACCAATCCAGTGTATGTATAGACCTTCCGCCGCTCATACAATACTGTACCTCCGTTTGGTCTTATTGATGAACTTTAGGATCACTTTACTGCAATGAGAGAAAGCAAAGAAGACTCTGACAGAGAATGAGGAGGATGGCAATTTTGATTCCCCCACAGAGCATGCACTCAATATGCTTGGTTTTGTTTCACAATTTGAATGCAGGGTATGTTCAAGCTGGCCAAATCCTTAGGTTTGCCAATAATCAATTTGCTGATTATGCAAAAGAAGCAGCTTTGGTGCTGAGGTGAAGACAGACACTTCCCACCAAATGAGCAGAAACAAAATTAAAGATGTTGTCTAAATGCTATGTTTTTAAAGCTTTGAGTAATTGTCCTTAGAAATCTTATCAAGTATGTTATGTAGGTCAGAATACTCTCTTTGATACTGCAGGGTAAAGAGAAAGAAATGTGTGCCGTTCTATTTAACACAGGCTAAACAATTCTAAAAGGCTCTACATGCTTTCTAGGTGAACTTGAAATGCAAAAATCTTTATCTCATAGCACTTTTTCATATAGAGCAGGTCTAGACCGACTCTTTATGTACAGAGACCCAACAATTCCCACCATGAGCATCACTAAGCGACAGTGGCAAGGAAAAACTCCCTTTTAACAGGAAGAAACCTTGAGCAGAACCAGACTCCGAGTGGGTGGTCAAATGAGACAATGCCCCTCCTGTCCTGCTGGCTTTGGCAAGTGATCTGCACTCCTCACATGGGAACTTAGCATGCCGTCAACAACATCCAGGACCAATTGTTGAGATTGTCTTGAAGCGACAGTGGTGATATTCTCTCAGAATTATGCGAAGGACTAAGACGTTGGGACCAGTGATGGATATCAGGCCAGTCTGCCTTGTTCTGTTACTGGCAGATGGGTTCCTCTGACCCACCACCAACCAGGAAGCCTTTTATCTACATACTAGGGGTTTCACAGAATAGTTTACTAGTCGACTGTCAAAACCACTAGTCGACACTGCACACTGCATCGTGGTTTTCGTACGGTACAGTAATAAAGCGGTGGCATCTGCAGTTCAGTTGGGGGCACTGTGGGTAGTTATCGACATGTCATAATTATCATGTATGACTTTAACGCTGCATTGTGGGGCGCTAAATCAGCAGGCATGCAGCAAGAGCACGAGGCAGAAAGAAACACGGCTGTACGCCCCAATGCTCGACTACAATCAGCAGTTTGGAAATACTGAAATAGTCAGCTGCAATGACAAGAACATACTGTAGATTTGTTTGAACAATAACAAAGTTTCTACATTGTGATACATTAAATAAACTCAATTTAAGGTACTTAGAGAAGGACTCCCACTATCCCTGCAAGAAAGCAGTTGCTTTGGTTACGGCAGTCAAACAGTCTCTCCAGCTCTGACAAGCTTAAAAATATTAAAAATATCCCGCAACTAATCGACCACTCGGCTACTTTTTAGGAGTAGTTGATGACTACTAAAATGCAGCAGTTGTGAATGCCGTTACACATTAGACTGACAGACTGGTTACTGCTACTGAAAGAAGCAGTCTTAGTGGAACACAAGCAAAGCAGCCTTTTTTTTGGTTACTTCCTGGTCCCCAAGAAGTCCTGGCATATGAGCCCTCTCTTGGATTTACACCTGCTAAATTAATTTAGAGTGCATCTTTTCATCGTTGTAGATGGTACAGCCAGGTGACTGGTTTACTGCAGTCGACCTGAAAGATCCGTACAACATTTTCATGTTGCCATGTTTCCTTGACATAGACGGTTCCAACGGTTTTGTTTACTGGGAGTATCCTTCAAATATCAAAGGTTAAAATTTCGTTGCTCCCAAGATATTGCGAGGGGATTTTCTTTCACCTAGATAACACTAGGGGGGGGGGTTAGTCCCCAGAGTGGGAATTGTTTTCATATGATCCAGTTAGTCATCACCTAATCAGATTACAATCCCCAGTAAACAGGTGCTGTACCTAGAAGTTCAGAATCTCTGAACCCAGATGAATAATAATTGTGGAAATGAGCGCCACACACCACTAGCTGTTATGCAGCTACTGGACCCAATGGCAGTGTTCAACCTGTTGGGCCCTTGGGAGCTACACCTGTAGCGATGTTTTGAACAACTGGAGTTAGATCCCAAATGCCATGTCACCAACTTCCACCTGTGGCCAATCAGGCCCTTGAATACTAGACGAAACCCCATATCCTGTTGTAATAGACCACCTGGGCAGAGTGAGTCACAACACATTGACATACTGTGAATGAAAGCAATGATCAGGATCCTGCTATAGTTGTGGCAGTTTATAGCCAGCAGGTATGTGAAATTCAAATTACATCGACTGACATGAGAGAGCCAGTTGTTATTGTTGAAAGCCAATGAGAACGTGTTCGTGTGTGCCTCAGCAAGTCTCTGGTCTCTTCAGATCGATCATGGGTCCAACGCACTGGCACTGTTATCATGTCCAAGGGCAGTCAGCCACCAGCGGAGTGGTAACTGCATCATGACACTATTTAGTATATGTTGGTCTGGATCTGTTTGCAACGGAACAAGCACTCACTGACCTCTGTAGCTTCACTCTTGCCAGGACAATCTGTTCTTCTGGTGGATGCATTTGCACGTGCGCTGTGGCCAACGGCTCTGCTTTACACCTTTCCTTCATCCCATCTGACTCCTCTGATCTAAGTGAGAATCAGGTAAGAACCAATTCTGCTGATACCATGGCGAGTCCCCATTTATGTGCAGCATTGCCACAGGCAAATGGCACTATCAGTGGGATGTCCTGAATGGACCATCCTCTGATGTTAACAAATTTAAGTGGCACAAGCTGTTGGGCGAAATTTCCAAAGATGTCTATTGCGTAAGAAATCTTGTAATGTCTAACCAGGTCACAATGTCACTACACAGTCTCTTAAGAGTTGTTAATGCAAGGGTGAGTCTTCAACGCCATGTAGGAGAGCCATTAGAGCCTATAGATCCTATTAGAGGGTTTTGCCTGTGCGCATAGAACTTTGATTTCAAACCATAACCCTAGATTTAGTTATGCTTTACATATATGTTTATACATTGTCTGAAAAGTGGACTGATTTAATACTTTTGAATGCTTTTCTTTTATCTCAGGAAATAGTCCCTGATGTCACCCGTAATAGAAATGAGTGCTCAAAAACTGTACTAACATCTTAACAAACACTGCCAAGCTAAAATAACAATTTGTGGACAAATGGTTCTGTGACAGAAATATAAACCACTTCACTAAAATATTTTGCTGATTCATACTATTTCCACTGCACTGACATTTTAGCGCAGGCATATTTAAATGTCACTTAAATACTAAAAACAGTGAAACTTGTGGTTGCTTTAAAGGGCACATAGGTCATAGTAATATGACTTACAACAAGATAGAAGACATTAATCCCAAATAACTGTCATACTTCTCATTTGTGGTCAAACATCTGAATGCTTTGAATGCAGTTTTAAACCAATATATCCTTTTTGTCCCTCAAACTGTAACTTAATAGAGGTCTTGATGCACATCTAGTTGTCCCTGCTCACTTGTGGTTCTGGTTTATCTCCACAATACACCACCATGATTCAATTTAGCAATCCAATTACAATGTCTGGAAAAAAAATAATATATTGTAGGATGGTAATGATTTAAGTGCATTTGTTTTGATTCATTTACTGAGTCTCTGCATCAACCTCTGTACTGTTACCTGACGTAGATTCCTTGTTACTTTGACATCATGCCAATCATTGTCATTAAATTTCCCATTGACCGGCTCCACAAGAGCTTCAAAGGCTCCAGACCCCAAATTAATGACGAGTGAGACAGCCCCATTTTTCAGTGCCAGGTTGACGTAATCGGCTGATTTGCCCGTATGCAGCATCAGTCCATTCCTCTGTAGGGTTTTGAATGACAATGTGATTTCATCACTGCTGCTTTGAATCGGGTTCAAGGACAAGTCGTAGCAGAAGAACTCCGATCCTTTGAAGGTTGCGACATACTCTTCTTTTCCTGCAGAGACAAAGAAAGTGAAATGGGTTGCATTAATATTGTGGCCTCTTGGGTGCCTGTTGGAAAGCTGTCAGAAAAAAAGAGAAAGAATGCCTCAAAAATGTTGGATTAATAATAAACACGCTGAAACTGGAGAGAGGTGGCAAGCTGAAATGTGATGGATGGTACACTTAGAGATATGCTTACCAGCTTGCAATAACCAGCTAGTACCTACCTTAACCCGAGAACACAAGTGTGTAGAGCATAGCACTGCATTAGGTCTTACCTATTATATGTCGCAGTACATTTGTACAGAAATTACATGTAAAGTACCAGAGAACTAATGTTTTATTTTTGGACTTCACGTCACACTAAGTAGAGATCTACCTGGTACACGATGACGAGGTACTCCTTCACTGCTTAATCATAGAAATACATTACTGCACCTTTGGTAATGCAATGACGTGTACCGTTTCTCTTTTCTCGTGCTATTGTGTCTTTGTGATCAAGATTGGAGAACTACAAAGTCCTGACTGCTACATCAACATGCAGCTGTAGACTACAGATTCCCTACATGACAATCGTGAACATGCACGTACAGTATTCACAGTACTTACGTACCAAATGCTAACAGAACGTGTTGTGTGGCTAACTTTCGCCAGCCTCATGAAGAGAATTTAGAATAGTAAACATCTGATGCACATCGCATTCACACACGATAATTGGGCACCTATGCATAAAACAATATGATATGAAAGCTGCCTGCAACCAC
>JAVQJF010096506.1:0-13232 GCA_036023855.1 Gadopsis marmoratus | reverse complement strand
TCGACGTCTCCTTCCTGTCCTCTCCCTGTGAAAACATCGTCCTGGTCGCTTGCACTAGCCGGACCAGCCCACGCAGACAGCTGTGGAACAGTTCGCAGAAGTCAAGCGCAGCATGTGCGCCGCCTGCCACAAACATGTCCACCTGGTGCAGAGGTTTCTGATGGATGGCAAGCTCTACCATCGCAACTGCTTCAGGTGAATACTGCAGCTATGGCTACTGTCTACCTGTGTGTTCTACACACTTTCTTAGCCAGGAGTGAAGGAGTGTGGTGGAGCCATAATGTATTTCTAACAATGCAATGGAAAAAAAGATACTCTTGAGTTTCATGAAATGATAATCCTTAAGATTTATGTCCTTGTTGATTTGGCAACACTTGGTTCCTGGTGGAGGAGCAAGTATACTACAGTTTACAGTTGTAAGAGCAAGTGATTATTGTTTGGTCTATTTATAGAGGATTTTATCAAAAAGTCAGACAATATTTGGCCTTTTTCCATTATGCCAAGAGTAACGCGACCCATGTTAAGTAGTTGGATGCTTTGAATGTGAGCTATCAGTGGTAGGAATGTTCAGTTTGCATTATCAGCACATGCTCGCCTCCTTTACATTGAATTTCTCATGCATGTGTAAGCAATTTGAATCGCATTGGGAAATGGCAGACTCCGCCACTAACAATGATAACCACTTTATAGAGAGGTAATTACAGAATGTAAATATATTGTTTGCTATTGCTGAAAAAATGCTGGCCACAAATAATGTCAAACACTGGACTTCATGAAAATGTTAGGGATTATAACTTTAAGAACCGTGTACATATATTTATCAGACTATACCAGATTACTGTGTGCTTTATTTTGACAGACTTGTGCTCATGTTATTAATATTTAGTAGCTTTGTATCTCAACAATCTGTATAACCTGTTGAAGATTTTACTGTCGTCCTGTGTCATTGTTGCCTCAGGTGCACAGAGTGTCACAGCACTTTGCTTCCTGGATCCTACAAATTAGGAAGCGAGTCTGGGGCATTGGTCTGTACACATCACCTTACAAGGCATGCTTCAGCTAATCAGAACGGACGCCCAGATCTTAGTAAGAGACCAGTGGTAGTTCAGTCCACCAGGATTGGTCGCAGCACAATTCCCCACGCTTCGCCCTCTGAGCTGGACCAGGCAAAGACCCCTTCTCCGGTACGTCAATCAAATGGTACTGACATGTCTGCCGATGACTCTGTCACAGTCACTGCTGTTGCAGCAAATAAAGCAGACTCTGAGGTAAAAGTGAAAAAGATGGATGAAAGTGGAGAGACAGAGGAGATACCACATTCTTCTTCTCCTCCCAACCCATTTGATGAGAGTGACGAAGAGGAGGAAGATGAGGAGAAAGAAGATCCTAAAATACCAGCCAAATTGACGAATAATGGGGAGCTCCCCTCTACGCCTGTCAGTCACGAAGACGCCAGTCGGCCAGTACCGGCGCCTCGCCGGGTTTCTGAACCCACTCCTCCTCGCCCTGCCCCACGGGTTCGGCTACCCCGTACGAGTGACGGCCTCTCAGTCGGTGCGTGCTCCCTGCACAATATAAATGATCATAGATGAAAATAGGTTGATATTCATCCTCACATTTTACTTGCAATCACAGGTGAAAACAAGAAGCCTCCGACTCCTCCCAAACCTCGAGAAAGATCACAGTCTCCTGGAAGGTAGCTGAAGTTCTGTCTCTTTTTCTGTCCATTGCCACCATTTCATCATAGTCTTTCTCTGTCTGAGTCCTTATAGCATGTACTGTAGTCGTTTGCCCCTCCATGCCTCCATTTGGTTGTATTTTGTTGTCTTCCCCTCTGTGACCCCTCCATCCCTGCCTGTGTATCTCACTGTCCAGCCTGTCCAGTGGCACCCATAAACCCAAAGACCCACCATGGCTCACCCTCGTCCAATCAGAACCCAAGAAGAAGAAAGCCCCTGCCCCACCCCCTGCCGGACTGGCAACCCCTCCCAATACAGGCTCTCTGTCCTCTCTCAAAGGCGAGGGCTCCAGACCCAGCACACCCCCTCCACCCTCCAACCCATTCGACGATGAAGATGAAAATAACGAGGTAGAGGAAGAAGGGAGTGAAGGCAGTGCGATTCCAACCACAGTTGCGGCTACTCACCCATGGTACAGCATCACTCAAGCAGTGGACGCGACAGGTGCAGACACTCCGCTTAGTGCAGGAAGCTGGTCCCGCTCTGCCAGCCCCGGGAACAGCAAGAGCAAGAAACGGCCAGCACCTCGTGCTCCACAGCCTCCTGCAGGTAACCAAGGTCAGTTTGCTCAGCATCACACTTACAAGCACCAACTGTGCTGTCTTGTGATATATTTACCCAGCTGTTTGTCATTTTATACAGGAATTAAATGTAAAGACAAGACTATACATTTTACTCTAGCACCGTTAGACCAGTAAGTCTGTACTCTGTCTTGCCAATGTAAAATGACCTTTGGTGGAAGGTCATTTTACAGAGCAGTATTTGGACATTTTATTTGAAAACAACTGATTTTTTGCAGCGTTTCAATAGATTGGTGTTGAAGGTTATGAGGTTAGTGCCAACGTTCAGTTTCATGTAAGGATGTCCACATCATCGCATCAGAATTTTAGGCATTTTTAAATATACTTTAAGTTTATTGGATCAAATGTAATCAGACAAATTCAGATAAACAAAATTTTATTTAATATTTAATTCAGTGACTCAGCAAGTGAATGCATGCTTTATTGAACTGAGTTCATATGCTTGACTAGGCCAGTCAAGAACACCCAACTTTAAGGTTTAATAGTTCTTGGATGGCTTTGGCTGTATGTTTGGATTATTGTCACTGCTGCATGATGTGATGAATGCTATCCAATGAATTTTGACGCATTTGCTTGTGTTTGAGCAGACAAGATGTTTGTCTCATCTGACCCATAAAATTAATTCCAGAGCTCTACAGCTTTCTCATTGTACTGTTTTGCAAACTGCAATCTGGCCTTTGCATTCTTGAGGCCTCTGAAGTTGAGCTAATGGAGTCTTGTCTTTTGACAGCCCTACAATTAGTCAGCTACATCCTGTGGCGTGCTCTTCATCTGTTGTGCTGGGGTATTTCTGCAAGCTTCTGTCATCCACTACAATAGTCTTCTGTGGTCTATCGGGCCCATCATGTCTGCTCAGTTCATCAGTGTATTCTTGCTTCGTAACAATGTACCAAACAGATTTCTTTCATACATTATTTGGATGTCTCAGATTTTTCACCCTCTTCTTCCTCACTGACATGTCATCATGTCCTTTAACTTTCTCTTTTGTACATTACTTAACTATGAAACAAAACACGTACTGTCGACGTACAGTATAGTGTTCATACTGTATGTAAAGGACTCCAAATTCTTGCAGCATATGAGATGTGGATTCAAACAACTTATTTAAGATGTAAGTTGTCTCTTCAGCACAGTTGAACAGTGAGTTTGAGAACAAAAGAGAGAGAGAGAGACAGTTGGATGTTGTACATAGATGTTCATTGTTTTTTGTTATTTTTCCCATCCTCTCTCCATTTCAATCTGTCCCAACTATTTTTGATTCCTGTTTGATTTCTGCTCTCTTTGGTTTTTACCAAACCGTCTTTCCTCTTCAGCTCTCCCTCACTCTCAGCCTTCCTCTTGCTCTCCCTCTCCAGCTCTCAGCACAGAGAGTCTGTCTTCTGGCTCAGACCACAGCTCCTCCCGGCTCCCGTTGGGTGGCAGTGCCAGCAGCAACCAGGATCATGCCTTCACCAAAAGCATCTCAGAGCCTTCCATCTGTTCCCCGTGTGACTCTACGGCCTCCCCTTCCTCCTCCTCGACTGAGCGTCTTCCTCATCCCTCCCCAAGCCCTTATCCTTCTCCCATGCCGTCATATGCCAGCTCAGCTCCTGCCACACCACAGACCAGTCGCAGCTTGGGGACCAAAGGGACCTGTGCCACTCCACCACGACCTCTGATGACCCCCAGCCCATTGGCCTCAGAAGCCAACCAATCACAAAATAAGGTAATAGGACCACCAACAAATAAAGCAATATAGAGCAATACACTTTGCACGTTATATTACAGCTGTATCTCTTTTCTCATTTTAGCGGATCTGTAAGGAGAACCCGTTCAACAGGAAAGCTTCTCCCTCCCCTGCAAAATCCAAAACCAGACCACCAAAAGGCTCTTGTCCTGCCAGACCCCCGGCCCCAGGCCATGGCTTCCCTCTCATCAAACGCAAGGTACAAAAACTAAAGAGTACAAAGTACAGTATAATTCATCATAGAAAGAAATGTATAGAATGGAGGTTTCCACTTCTGTGTAGAAGTAGTCAAACGATCCAAACGTCTATCCAGGTCCAGTCAGATCAGTACATCCCAGCAGAGGACATCCACGGGGAGATGAGTCAGCTGGAGAAGCAGCTGGATGAACTGGAGCAGAGGGGAGTGGAGCTGGAGAAGAAGCTGAGAGACAACCCTAATGGTAACACATGACACTGTTTTTAATGCTGTTTCTTGAGTATGACTTGAAACAATTTAAGGCCTGTAAAATATTGCAAAGATATGAAACTGTCCCCACAAGCAGTGCATAAAGGTTAGGGTCACTATATTCCAAACTGAAAACTTAAATAATAGATAGCTCACAAAATTACAGGATTATAAAAAGACAAATGACCACCTAGAGAAAATGGGGGGGGTGGCAAGAACCCTAGATTTCACCCAAAACAACAATACGTAATAATAGAAACATTACAAATGTATCTCTGTTCCTCTGTCATGTCTTCAGATGAGGATGAAGAGCGCCTGTTGGTGGACTGGTTCACTCTCATCCATGAGAAACACCTCTTAGTACGACGAGAAGCTGAGCTGGTCTACACGTAAGTATCAGACTGCAGCAAGGGGCAGACCCTAAGATCATAAGACTTCAGTGCCAGTCAGTCATTTCTCTTTCACAGTTGGCTTTCAGGAATACGTCACCCAGCGTTTTGGCATTGCAAGTCTTCCAAGGGCAATGGAGATTTCTAAAGTAGTAGCTTTCTGATAAAATTAAAGTTTGTTTGCAATTATTTTTAACATGAAAGGAATATCATAATGTTTAGCACATCGTAGGATGAGATGCTTTCTCCGTTGTGGCTTTTTTTAAATTTACACTCATTGTATTTTTACATACAGTTGTGAATTAGAGGTTATCAGTGTGTAACCTACTGTGTGAACGTTGCTCACTGCAGAGCAAAGCAGCAGAATCTAGAAGAGAGGCAAGCCGACGTGGAGTACGAGCTCAGGTGTCTGCTCAACAAACCAGGTGTGTTTGGCCTTATGATGTTGAGAGGACGTTCAAATTCCTTGCCTGTATGTGTTTATGTGTAATGCTTGACTCATGTTACAAAGCAAATTACTGCCACACTTCACCTGTACATCTACACACAGATTATGTTAATGAAGATTATGTTAAAAAATTACAGTATTTGCACATGGGTTCAAGAAAACCAACTCAACTTTATAACATTGTGTTATATTCTATAACATCAGTGGGGTTTTTTCTATTAGCAAGAACTAAACTCCTCCAGTAGTAATTACATACACTGATCAACTTCCCTGACAGAATGGTAGATGAGGTAGGATGTGCATTTATGTTTATACTTACTGATGGTCTACTGTTGCTTCAATAATTATAAAAAAGTCCAAGACATTGCATATTAATACAAAAACAATTAAAAGAATTATGATCCCATCCCTCTTTAGAGAAAGACTGGACGGAGGAGGACAAGAGTCGGGACCAGGAGCTAATGGCTGAGCTGGTTACCATCATCGAACAGCGCAACCAAATTGTCAACAACATGGACCAGGACAGGCAGCGGTAATCAATGACAGTTAACTGTGTATCTCTGCACTGACCCAAAGTGTAATGAACAGTGATATTTTGCAACTACCAGAAATCTAATAACCAGTCATTCTGTCACAGGGAAGAAGAGGAGGATAAAGTTATGGAAGCCATGCTGAAGAAAAAAGGTAAGATGAAGAGTAGTGGGTTAAAGATTCTTTAGATAAGAGCATTCATTAAACATAAAATGTGCATCCCTTTCTTCGCTCGTTCTTTCGTGTTTATTTTTATTTTCTGAATTCTTTCCTATTTTCATCCTCATCAGACTTCCATAAGGATCCGGAGGGTGAGCAGCAGCAGCAGCACCACCAACAACAGCAGCAGAAGAAAAAAGGGGCGAAGTTCAAACCCATTAAAGTGCTCAAGAGGCTGAGTCATAAAGGAGATCCAGGCAAGAGCCACAGCCCCCACAAGGAGAACACGCCATAGAAAGGATGCATCACTCCTCTGAGGATATGAGACTATTTTAACAAGACTAAATACAATTTTAAAAGAAATGCATCAGGTAACGAAGATGAGTTCTCCTTTAACTGTCAATAATGACTTGAAGTGCAACCCAGAATCCACTCCCTGCTTAGAATCTTACTTACTTCAGTTTGCCTGTGTGTTTTAAAGCGACCGTATAACAACTCAACTGCTTTAAGACCTGACATTTAAGGTCTCCGACCTTTCAAGCTAGTGAAGTGTAGAGTGGGTTTCTAAATTACTGCACTGATTTGTTGTGTGTTACTTCACTATTCTAGCATTGCACAGCGTCTATGCCCTGTAGGTTTTTATCACGGTTCAGCAAATGTGTGATTCATCAGTTCACTTTGAATGAAGTCAGTTGGACGCTAGTGAATCCCTGATATCCATGAGTGATTCATGTTTTTACTTTGCTCGTGAATACCCGTCTCCTCTGCTCCTTGATTCTAAAGGTCAGTAGGTAGATATCTCCGAAGGTTGTCATGTCTGGTTTGAGCGTGCGATACTAGCGAAAGTAAAGGTTTTAAGCTCAACTCTGCTTTAAATATTGCAACATCTACCCTTGAAACGCTCAACAAGCTTTCCAGCTGCTATGTTCTTTGTGATTTCATTGTTTCTTCAGTGATAGTTTTGCGATGGTGTTATTTGTGTAAATGCATTTCATCAAAGAAGTGGATGATCATAGATAGAGTATTTAATGGTATGTATGTATGAATGTGTGTGTGTGTGTGTGTGTGCCTGGAAACAAAGTGGGAGACTCAAAGTCAGATTGATGTAGAAAATGTGAGATCTGGAAGGGAGTATTACAGAAAGTGTTAAACTGCAATGTCAGTTTATTCAAATTAAAGGTCACACATGCAATAATTAATATTAGAAATTGCAGATACACAGTATTTTAATAACTGCAGCGAAACATCAGTTTGCAGCCATTGGGGAGAACCTGAATATGCAATCATTAATTTATATTTTACTATGCCTTTCTTTTTCCATGTTTTGCCTTAAAAGTGGATAGGAAAAAAACGTGTTCATATTGTTTGTGCAATTTATTTAATTGCTTATGTGTCATTTGTTCGAGCTAATGTAAATGGAAGTATGTTTACTCATTCTGTCATTGTCTATTTGTCGTCCATTTTAAATGGTAACCCCTGTCATGTCTGTGCTTCTGCTCTGTGCCTCCTTTCCTGACCAGCTGAAACCAAGGACTTCTGTAGTGCCACATGTCAGCTATACATTGTCCTAAAATAGCAGCAGCAGGTTTATATATCACTGACACCAGAAGGCAGAGGAATAAAATTTGTTAAATGTTTCTTGTAAATGTAATGCTTTCACTGCTTGACGTCGCAGTTTTGTCATGACTGCTGTGCTGCCACAGGTTGAAGCACAGTGCAGCCAGTCACCTGTAACCTCTTATTATATACTCATTATATCACACTGGACTCGACCAATTCATAATCTGAATTTGAAGTTATGTTGCTTGCAATGTTCGGTCAGTGGCAGTGAGTCTTCTCCCCTCCTGTCTCTTTCAAGTCCACCTTTTCTGTTATCTCAGATGTCATTGCATCCATCGTGGGACTGCGAGCCTGGTCCAACACCTCCAGTTCTCGAATTCTCTGTTATTGGAGTCAACAGGTTTAAGTGTAATTGTGTTTCAGAGAAAATAAACAATGCACTCTGCCCCATAAGTGTATGAAATCTGAACCTTAATGCCTGAATACTGCTAATAATGCTATATTACGGCTCTGCTTACATTGCTATTGATCTGTCTGTCATCTAATTATATTGTTTCAAACATCACACTACACATACATAATGATAAATCAGGAAGTTAAAGGACAGCATAATGCAGACTAATTTGAGCCTAAATGGAAAGTGTTGCTTGATTACCTGCGATATCTCCGTGTTGATGATGCTGATGTACTGCTTCTCCTGACCCATAGAGGCCATATCTTCCAGAAACTGTCTCCTCTCCTCTATCTCATCCAGAACTACAAAAGAAACAAACATATTAGACTTATTTAAGGGGCACAAGATATATTTAGTCAAGCAGAGTTTAATGTAGGCCGAAACATGCTATCAACATGATTGCAACATCTTGCTCTCTGAGGCAAAACATCATAATTCCACTGTGGTGTGTTTCTGTTCAGGTTGTAACGGGAACTGTTACAGCAGTAAGCATAACTCTTCTACATCATCTGTTTCTGTGCAGTCAGCATCGCCTACCTTCCTGATACCGATCTCTCCTCTCCTCTGCCACTTCTGGGTTCCGACATGCAGGAACATTTTGGGCAGATTCATCTGTAGGCTCCTCTTGTCCTGTTGCCAATATATTCTGAAGCCGCCTCTTCTCTTTCTCCAAGTCTCCTTAGGGAGCAACAGAGGGGGAAAAAAACTAGTCGCAAGAAGGCTTAATGTTTGTCGGGATGCAGAAAGTAAAACAAAGAAGCGTACACTAATTTATTGATGAATGACCCACAGTGTATTCCCATTGTTTACAATGTAGGCCTGTCAACATACTTATAGGACCGGCATGGAACTTTTCTCTGATGTAGCTGTTCCCAGAACGACAAGATTCAGCGCAGCGTCTCTGAGGCTTGCCTGACAGGTGTCTCTGGGCAGATTTACAGGTTTTAGGCTGAGAGGGGGAAGCTGACAATGCGGGGTCAGAGGTCAGTGGTAATGCTGCTCCATCTGTGAGGGGAAAAGTTTTTAATGTCGCAAAACACATTGTAGTAATGATAAATGCAGCAGCAAAGTCAATTCAGAGCTCGGTGAGCATCTTTTTTACAAGGTTAGCTGACAGTCTGATGTAGGGGCCCCTAACACTTACATTTTTAACAGTATATGAAACATCTATAATTTGTCTGTATTATACAGTACTATCACACAAATGATCACAACACTGCATCCCTCAACCTCTCATGCAAAGATCTCAAACTTACTCTTGATGCATTCGTTGATCTGTTTTCTCCGGAGGTTGGTGAGCCTTGATTCCTGCATCATTACTGAGCAACAGCAGAGAGAAGGATGAACATATCAAAGCCCACACAATCATAAATGCGCACACACACACACACACACACACACACACACGCACGTCTACGTACAGTACCTGAACCCACACACAGCTCAACTCCTTTCTGTGTGTTTTCTGTCCACACCCAACCATCCACACCAGAATATCAACAAGTGCACCATCTCACATCTCAGCATGTCCTGGGTCTCCTTGCTGTACTGGGTGGCTCTGGGGTTGTTCCACAGTCCCCTGCCAGCTCCACCCTGTGAGGAGGCCTCCATCTGGAACCTCAGACACACACACGAGACATTATTCACAATCTCTGTGTCATGTTATGTCTGTTATGTTGAAAGCTACAGCTCAGCTTTTTGCACCACAGACACTGAATGGCTGATCGGTTGACAGTGGGACAGAGGCTACATTGATTTAAAAGAGATATGAGCAGCTTTCTGATTCACAGCTGTGAGGCCAAACATATTTGGGTGTAATATGATGTCAAAAAATAAATAAAAAATTGGTAACGTCACAAATGTATGGAAGCCCATGCTTGAGCCCATGGAGACATGCATATAATAATTTTTGCCGTTCATAATCACTGAAACGGTGCAATGTTGCTTAACGTTAGCAGAGCTGTGTAGGTGGCTAACAACAAACGCTGAACGTCACACGGTGTAAGATAATATAACTTGCACTTACTCAAACACCTATTTCCTTGTCAACCGTCCCTCGCAAACACTAAACACTACCCCGTTAAATGATGTCGGTTGTCAAACGGCGCGATTGAGTGCAACAGTCTGTTGCTATAGCAACCAAATAGCGCCGTAATAGCAGGACTTTTGTGGGTTTTTTTTTTTTTTACTGCGTTCTGTGTCACACCTTCCGGGTTCTTCTTGATTGGCTCAGATTCGTCGTCGGTCCTGGAAGGTTTTAGGTCCGTGTGGATCTAGACTGTACGGAGCTGTTCAGTCAGTCACAAGAACAGCAGATCAGGGGGGTCAGGTCAAGGTTTTGTGGGGGTGAGGGGGCATGAGAGGGTGGATGAATGGTCAAAAAGAGCTTTAAAGAAAGGAACTGTAGACATGCAAGTAAAGCAGAAGTCAGATGTATAATTTGGGGAAAAAAACATCCAAATGTGGCAAGATAGCTGGGACAGAGGGGAAAGGGAGGCATCTGTATCAAAATCAGAAGAGCATCAAAGGTGCTAGTGTGGGTAGTGGACATAGGAGGGAGGAAATAGTATTGACAAGGTTAAGGTTGGGGCACGTTGCACTAAATAAAACACTGGAATTGATAGGGAAACACCAAACAGAATTTGTGGGGGATGTCAGGAAGAGGAGTCAGCAGAGCATTTAGTTATGAGCTGTAGGCTCTATGAGACTCACAGGGAGGATGAGGGATACGTTGAGGGAGTCGGGCTGCAGGAATTCACATTACCAGAATTACTGAGCACGGGGGAGAGAGCACAGGTCAGTTTGTTAGCTTCTTTAAGAGAAACAAGGGTTTTTTTTTTACAGGATATGATGGATATGTATGGATACGGTAGCTGACAAGGACAGGGTTTTACAGTAGGACTAGGATAGTATGCTGTCTGGTCCACACTCCCGAGACGAAGGTGGCGATAATGCACCTGGATACAAACCGCCATAAAACTAGAAGAAGAACAACGTTTTTTTTTTAACTTCTCTTTTTTTTCTATGTCAATGACATAATATGGCCACTAGATGGAGACAAAGACAGATTGTTTTGTTTCTGTTGATACTTCAGTTACTGTTGATAATATGCAAAAGACCAGGCTCTAGACTGCTACTACATATCGTAAAGGGATATTTTTAGTCTAAAACTAAATACAATCTTAATATTACTGTAATATGTCTCTTTACTTTAAAGCTACAAATGTCCACTTTCCCCACAGAGGTAATTATAAAGTCATATCATATCACTTAACCCAAAATGAATTGGCTCTGCATGCATAGCCTAAAAATCTAAATTCTTTTCATGTTTTCCAAATGATTTTATTAGAATGTTATTAATGTTAAAGCATTAATGTGCCCCTTTAAATTCCTTAGATTATATAAGCTATGACTACATGGCACACATGTCTTCATCTATTAGTGTCTTTCTATCGTATGATGCCATTATACTCACACAAGTTAGTCTAAGGCCTTTTAAAGTGAACTCTCCTCTGGCAAACAAACAAACAAACTGTTGAAGACCTTATGTGGTGTATTCAAGGCCATGAAGAGACTGTTTTGTGAAAGTGGCCACCACAGCTTTCAGCTCACGTAATGCATGTCTTGTGTAGTCGTCACTCTGAGGGAAAGAGAGAGTCTTTATCAGTGGTGGGCTAGTCATCGGGGATCAGCAGCAGTCTGGAGTCCATTATCTGTGGGACGACAGCAGCCTGCCTCTGCCCCATGCTCCACGATAAACAGATAAACAGTAGCCAGGATATAATCACCTTTCACACACAGGTCTTCTCAGAAGCCAGAGCCGCATGTCCTCACTGGGAAGACTGAGACCGTCCTTTATGTGTGTGTTAGAACTATTAGAAGTACTGGCTCAACAATGGGGATGGGGTTTTAGTTGCAGACTTAAAAGCTGAATCATGAACTGTATTGCATGTTGGTGTATTTGTTTATGAGCTATAGCAACCTGCTTACCTGTTTACTATTATTTCTTTGTTTGTAGTAGTATTCACATCGCAAGTAGCTCTGTAAATGAAAAGATCATCCCTTTGTGATGGGACATTCAAACATGTTATCCACTGTACATGCACCAACACACTCTGCACTCTGTGCCAAAGCATGTTTTATTAGATAGCAGCCGGACTTGACCTGTTTACTTGAGGATGAAAAATAACACAGAGGGTTCAGCATTACTCTGCAGTGTTAAGGGGTCATTTTGTAGAATTTTCATAATGGTTTGACTAAAGGTTCAATATAATTAACATCTAGATGATATTTCTGTTTTTTTATTACTTGTAATTTTTATTACTTATAGTTCATTATTGCAGTATCATGGTGTATTTTGTTGTGTTTCCACTTTTAGAAAAGTTTGATTTATTATTGTCATTAGATTTTTGGTTAATCATCAAGGAATTACAAGTCAAACGTCCCCCTGTTTGGTTTAACACAACACGTCCACCTTGCTTTGTCTCAGAAAAGTGTACGTCCTAGTGTCTGATGGAAAATATGGCAGAGCTCTGTGTCACATACATAATAACACAGCTGAATTTGAATTTGGAAAAACTGTCTGCATGATAACTGTGTTCACGACTATATATATTTTTACTATTTGTATTATATTTTCATCTGATCAAATTATTCTATTTTAGATGTTGTTTAAATGCATTTTATATCATTTTCTTTCTTTCCTTAAAGCACTTTGAGTTGCCTTTGTGTTTTAAAGGTGATGTGCAAATAAACATTCCTTGCCTAAAGTTACCTATATTTTCACATCTTCCACTGACAAACCCAGATGAGATGACTGATTTGTGTTTGTCTGTCACAGTGACAGCTGTAAAAATACAGCAATTATTGTTTGCAATTTACTTCAAATGAAACACAATTATCATTTGGCTCCTCATCATTATGTGATTTTCTATTACGACGTTGCAGCCACCGGCATCATTTGTACAAACTTGTTTGAGCTACTTTGTTAAATAACTGTTCATAACAACTGATGATGAACTGCTGTATTTTCTAAATGAAGAAGCAATCACCTTGTAAAACTCAACTTTGAAAGCAGATTAGTCAGTTACAAGTCTACCAAATGTTGAAGCTTATTTCCCTTTAATAGTAGTTTTTGTGTTCGTGTACATTTTTGCCACGAAGGTGTCCAGAGGGAGTATCTGACACTACATAAAAAATA
>JAVQJF010096499.1:0-18658 GCA_036023855.1 Gadopsis marmoratus | reverse complement strand
CTTTACGTACTTCATATCACCCCCGCCCTGAAGCCGACTGTACGCTCGTTGTTGTCCGCGGTTATAGCGCCACCTACTGACAGGAGGAAATGTTAGACTTTGTCCGAGATGCACCAAACGGCACACATGTGATGCACGCCTGAGCCTGAGGTCAACTGTACGGTCGTTGACGTCCTCGGTCACAGCGCCACCTACTGACAGGGAGAGGTATGGGCTCTCAGCGCCCGAGGTCCGCTGAGCGGCGGACGCTGCACATGTGCCCCGACGTGCACATGCCCCGATATGCACAGGTCTGCGAGGGCCCGTTCAACGCTGCTTGCAGCTTTAATTTTGAATTGCAATGCTCAAGATAACTAATTGACTTAGTGTCAAATTGTGTTTGTGATTTCAGCTACTGCCCATACTAGCCCTTTACCTACATTTTGTGGGGTCTGTGTGCAGAGATTTGCATCGCACCGTTGAGGGCAAAATACTTAAGGTCAGCAGTTGTGTTGTCTTCCATACATGCTAATGTTTTTCCTTTCATGGTTCTGGTGGAATTTTTTATCTGGGTTGTGTTTTCTGCAGGTACGTGCCCTTACAGAACTGTGTCTGTTCTCTGAAGCTGTAAAGGAGGCAGTTCAGCTCACACAAGGAACGGGGGTCCTTCTGCCTTATGGACCTTTCATCGCTAAAGACAATCTCCAAGTAACACACACGCATGAACACACACTTATGCTACCTCTTTGCCCTTTTCTCCCTTAGCCTGTTTAATCTGGTAATGTTGAAGTGTATTGCATCTTGCTATTGTTGACATAATCTATGTAGACTTCTAGTTACAATTTTGACCTTGTGTTTATTATACTGTAAATCTGAATTTCATGGAATATGTCAGCACATGGGATATTTGCCTGCCCCCCTCTGTTAGCGATCTGTGTGCCAATCACTTCTGATCTAATTCAAACATTAGTGGCAGACAGACTAGACTGTTCAGTATTTTTGGAAGACTGTCATGTTGGCCTCTGCATAGTAGCACTATTATGTTTTGTCTATATGTGCCATCATTTGAATAGATATTATAAATTGTGCTTATTATGCAGCCTGTGAAGATGTTCTACAGCAACAAGTCTCTACTGGATAATGCTGAGGTACTTTCTATTAAGCATTTCTTTAGATTTCTGAAGATTTAATTAAGCCTTACTTTGCGTTTGGTAGAACAATGGTCACAGAAATCATTCTTACTAACCAGAATTGCCACAGTGTATGGTGCAGGTTCCGTTTTTTTTACTTTTACATGACGGAATCACCTCATTTCCCCAACACACCCCCCCGCCATTCAGTGTTACCTTTTGATAACATCAGTCTAGATAAGCCAAATACAATCATATGAATGCACTGTCACAAATATACACACACATACAGTATACAGTACACACAGGTACTTAAACTCTCTTCCAGCTGTAGGCAAAGAAAATGCTATCTTGACCTGCTCTCTGTCTTTGTGCTGCTGTTCCAGCTATGTAGTTGACAAATGAATAAATACATATAGTTTATAAAGATTCTCACTAAACATGCTTACCAAATTGTTTTTTGTCAATGTAATCTCTTTGTATGTGGTTTTTGTGGTTAGGCTTTGGAAGATCTCGTGAACTGTGACTTTGTTCCAGAGGTCCGCACTCTGTATGGATCAACATTATGCCTCCGATTCAACCTTGCTCGTGTTCAACTACTCCTGGTACTCAGTAACACTGTGCACCCTCCTGTGCCAGGTCTGTATAAGAGACTACTTTCTTCTCGCTGTTATTTCTGTTGGGTTTGTTGTTGGGATTATGTGACATCTGTCATTGGAGTGTATTGACATTGTAGTATATTAAACCAAATTTTAATTTAATAATTTTAATTTGTGGAAGAACATTATGGTAGGAGACATACTGTTAAACTGACATACAATTATTTTACATAGGAAAAAGCCCTTTTTGTGTTCCACATTTTTCCAGATATCTGCCATCAAAGACGTCTGTTTTTAATTTTATTTAATTCTAAAGTTGTCACTGTTGATCAAACTGCTTTTTATGCACAAAGTGGGAATGTATTTCAGATTCTGTTGAAGAAGCGGTGAAGTCAAAACACCATGAACAGGACAGACTGAACAATGAGTGCTCCCGTCTGATGACAGAAGAGCCAAAAGTGCTGACTCTTAGAATCAAGAGTTCCAAAAAGGAGACGCTCACTCCAGAAAGAATTAAAGTAAGACTCCTCTGGGATTGTTCAACAACTCTTTACCTCAGGTGTTTGACATTTACTGTATTTCCTAAATTGAACTGTTCTTGGCACCATACCGTAAATATCACGCAACTTTTTTTCTAACATGTTTGTGTCAACTTGCCCATATCTGTCATCTCCTCTATTGTAGTTTATTTTGCTAGAAGGAGCGTCCTCCTTGTTGCACTCCATTTCGCAGCAGCTCATGTCTGAGTCCCGCAGCGAAATGGAGAACTTGGAATTGGCAATAGAATCCAATCTTCTAAAGGCCAACCTATACCTGCAGCAAGGACATACTGCACTTAGGTAGGGCGGTCACATGCATCTGTACTGTGTGGGACTTTACATGCTTATTTTTGTAACCCTGATTATCCTAACTGTTTTAACATCCTCCTTCAGCTCTGAGATAGCAAATTCATCCTTGGTGCTGCTGCAGACATCTTCTGTGATCATGAGAGGATCCACACCTGACTCTCAGAAAGCTGAATCTGAGCTCCCACATGCCAAGACTGGAAGTGAACAGGTAGCATGTTTATATCTTGAGTTCACTTTTTTGAAGAAAAAGTTACCTGTTGTAAAACCAGCTGTAAACTATGCACATAACCACACTGGGGCAGTAGAATGGTGATTGATTGTGCATGGTGTGCATGTGTATGCATGTGTTTATACATATTGTATCCTGTCTGTAGGATACTAAAGATTGCAGTGTGTCAGATCCCCTGCGTGGAGACTGCCCCAGAGCAGTTGAGGCCAGTGAGAGAATTGGAGTTTCTCTGTGGCTGCGTTGCCGCCTGGCTCTAGTCCGCAGCCTGGTTGCACACATCCCTGGCACTGATGCCCTTTTCCCAGGTTCGGCCATCTGTTGTGCTGCTTTATCTTTTATCTGATTGGTGTATTGTACGCTTAACCAGTTTGACTAATATTACAAGGATTCCAAACAAATTAGTCATATTCCCTCCTATGCAAAGTAGTACTAGGTGTACACTTGAAAAACACATGGAAAACTACTTCACCTTGTTCCTTTACATTGTTTCTCATAACAATGTCATCATTGGTTACATATAGGTTAGTGATGGAATGATGAATATTAGATTTTGAATCTGTGTGTTCATATAAACGTGTGTGAGGTGATTTTATTTTTAAGGTAATAACATCAAGGAGGAGACAGCTCGCCTGTTACAGGAGGGTCTTGATGAATGTGCACTATGGGGAGATGTCGATATTCAATCCCTTTTGATGGTCGAAGGTGCAGAACTTGAAGCACTGAGAGGCAGGACTAATAACAGTATGGTAATGCTACAGGTAACAACACACACAGACACCTTTTTTGTCTGTTTTTATTTTATGAAAAATGTATATTTTACAAAAGGTAGAGAAAAAAACATTAATAAAGCCTGAGAACCAAGTTGCTTAAACATTTCTTGATCTACTGAATTTATGCCCATATTGTCCGTGGACCAGATATGACATCGTATTTGTCAATTGTAGTGATGGTCACCTATTTCTCCCATTTTCTGGAGAAATGTCAGTTTTTCCATCACATTTATACAGTATATCACTTACTATGTCCATCCATTTTTTTAAACCTGGGAGATTCCTTATGCCACTTTTTAGTTACCACTTTTTTGCAGACAACCAGTAGAACCATGTATACAGATCACTACCATGTCTTCTGTTATCAAGCCAATACAAAATATCTTTGTCTTTAGGGACATATTCAAAAGAATAAATATCTATAGCTCAGGAGGAAGAGCAGGTTGTCAATCCCAAGCTCCTTCTATACACATGTGTTCTTAAGCAAAACATGGAACCTATAAATTATGAGGAAATATCACAGCTAGCTAGCCTGGAGGTAACCCTAGAATGTTCTGGTATATAGTTTGGTTTTGACAGCATTGTATTCCATTGGCCATGGTTTTGTACACATGTGTGGAGAACGTTAGTTAAATTGCGAAATATAGGGCCTCACGCAGGAAAATTAGCTTAGCTGAGCTAAGACGTAAAGTGAAGCAGAGGCCGGAGTGCGGTATGACAGCAAATGACAGTCAAGTTCCATGGATGGTTTATCTAGCACTATGTCCTTCAGTGACAAATTTAGTTTTTCAAAGAAGTATTATTAGCAAGTATCACTAAAAGCAAAGTGTGGAGAAGGTCGGTCAAATGACAGGACGAGTTGGAAATATGGGGGCTCATGCAGGAAAATTAGCTTGAGGTAAGACTTAGTGAAACAGATGCTAGAGTATGGTAAAATAACAAGATATAACAAATACAGCCTCCAACATTGCTACCGTGATACAGATTCATACCGGGGTTGCTGCGACCGCAAAACAGAGTACTAACCACTATACGATCATGGCCACTTGCCTTATTCAGGCCCTCCTTGTTGTGATAGGATGTTCTGACCTCTGAATATCAAAGTTCTTTTTATCTAGCACTGGTTTAAGTTTCCTTCAGGGATACATTTTGTTTTTCAAAGAAGGAACATTAGATGCTATGGTTGCTGTGATTGACCATCAACTTTGCTGATATTACATAGTGGTTAGAAGTGCAGTGATTTAAAGTCTTCTCAGGGCTGCTGCGTTTGTGTGTGTGCGTTAGGAAGCTGTGAGCCTGCTGTCAGGACGGACTTGCATGCCACCAGGGTCTAGTGTGACTCTGGCTCGTGCCACTTTGCTGCTCAGTGACCTGAGAGGAGTACAGTGTAGCACCACACTTCTCAATCTGACACAGCAACTTCTGAAAAAGCAGGTATGCAAACATACACATACACACACGTTATACTGGAATCAGCCACTAGTCAAAAAGTAGGCAAGGCTTAAAACAGTATGTTTACTGTCCTTTTCCCATTTCTTTCAGTTGTGTATTTTTGGTCAGAATGTGGTGTTGGATGATGGAAAAATAAGTTTCTATCCTCCCGGACCCAGCAACATCTACCTCCCTCACCTCAGCATACTGGAACAGACCACTTTTCGAATTGGTAAATTCAATTTAAAATCTCAAAATTGCCTCAGTTTTTAATGTACGGAATGTGGACTCACACTTATAAACCCATTAAGGACAACCATGATGTCCAACTAACAAATATTTTCACTATCAAATAATCTGCTGTTTATTGTCTCGATTAAGTGATTCGTGGTTTGGCTTATAAAATGTCAGAAAATATGTCTGCCACATTTTCTTAGAACCCAAATTTCAAATTGCTCGTTTTGTCAGAAGTATTTCAAAACCTGAACTCGAACTTTAATTTACTGTCATAAAAGACTAAGAAAACAGCACACAATCACTTTTGAGGCTGTTTTGCTTTGAAAATGATGATCAATCAACTATCAGAATTGTTTAGAACAATTGCCTATTCCAATAATAAACTAATTGTTTCAGCTCTACTCTTTTGTAAGAAAAGTAGCTTCTCAACTATACATTATTTGCAATGCATACATGCAAACTCAACACCCAGTTGTTCTTACATTACACTATCTTGCATTGTTTCCACAGGTCAAATCCTGGATCTCAGTGCCATGGAAATGCCAGTCTCTGCCCAGACATCACAATCCACTTCCAAGCAGCGTTCACAGTCCAGTCAGATTGAGAAAGACGCTGTCTCATAGAGTTAGAGATAGAGTAAGACATGGAGTTCCTGGGATGCTAGTTTTGTTAAAGAGAGTAAGAATGATGTGGGCAACCTGCTGTAATGACACATTACATAATAAACGTAGTAATTAAAAACTGAAATACTGTAACTGTGTGAATAGGCTATTTATTAAATATTACAAATAATACCTGGACCTAGAAACTCTGGTTACAGTTTGATAGGCTGAATGGGTATTTTCAGTTACTATAAGTTGTCACTTTCTAGAATTGAAAATGATCATGATATTTCTGTATGTATGTTTTCATTCTCAATTCTGCAATGTCACAGAATGTTTACCTGCAAGTTGCCAGTAAATGGAGGCAAGGAAAGATAAGTACTGAGTTGGGAATGAACAATTATTTACATACCTGTTGAACTGCAGGGCAAACTGGTCCTTTTACAGTACAGCCAGTAGTTTTAAATGACACTTCAACATACACCTCCACATTATTCATGTATAATTATATACAATATAGTGAATCTTTTACTAATGTGTAAAGGCATCACTGAGGCAAACAAACCATTCACGGTACACGAAAACATTACGAAATGGGGCTTAGCCTAGTGTCAAACCTAGTATTAAAAGATCTGTGAAACAAATGTTTGGTTCATTTTGGTGGCTGGGCTGCATTTTGTTTACATAATCATTACTTCAATCACTACAGGCTACTGCTTAAATTTTCATTAATGAAAATATGATGGCCTAACACTTTCTGGCACATTTACGTTACCTTTATCAAAATAAAACCCCCCGTAGTGTTACATGAGCTTGTTTATCGCTAACGTGATCTTGCGGTATGAATTCCGGAAATGTTAAGGCGCGGTTTTATTGCGAAATCTGCCACCGGATGTCAGGTATCGGCGTGGTTCTGTGACTTGACAGCGGTCTCCCAGGCAGAGTAACGGTAGCGATCCATCAATTGTCTCGGTTTGTTGACGCTTGCCTGAGTACAGCTAGTAGCTAGTAACGGGTCTGTCCACGGTTTCAGGCCAGTCAGTTATGCTAGCCAGCTAGCTCGCTAGCTCAAATGGGTTTTCGAGTTAAAAGATGATCGCCTCACTTTCTAGAGGAAGTTTGCTGGATGAGGTTCTTCACGGGGGCGTTAACGAGGTAACGTTTACTCTGCGTTACTGATGTTAATGTTAAGTTAGGTTAGCCCTAATTTAGCAAGCGGAAGCCAGGTACATTTGCTAACCCATCTAACAGACTATCAAACAGTAAAGTGCCATAACTTTAGGTAGAAGTAACCAATTTCTGCAGTTTGTCCAACTTGAGTTGACGTTAATATATAAGTTAATTACCACCTATATATATATAATAATCTATAGTTCGGTATCTGGCGTTAATGCTAACAACGTTAAGTGTGTTGGTTGAGAGGAAATAAGATTTAATAGCCCAGGTTTGACTTTTAAAAAGCCCTAAACGAACCGAACACATTTCTGTAAGCGTCAAGCGAAGATCTGTCTGTTGTGTTCAAACCGGGCTGCGATCTGCGATCTGAAACGGGGGAGGACGAAATTACATAATTGATCTTCACAGCAAAAGTAAAATTGAATAGGCAGTGGGACAATGGACTGCCCCCCCCCCCTTACCCCTATCCAACATAATAAACAAAGGAACTCATTTGCTGATCTCAGCCTTGCTGGTCTCAGCCTTGCTGGCCCAGACTCTAAGCTGTGTGTTCCGTCTGCTTGTGTTTGTGATTGGTGGATTGCAGCAGCAGCTGGCAGCGTATGTTTCCTGGGTGAACTCTCAGCTGAGGAGGAAACCAGGCCTGAGGCCGATCACAGACCTTAGGCAGGACCTGCAGGATGGGGTGGTGCTCACACAGCTAATAGACATAGTTGGTAAATGCACACACGCACATTTGCACGCACAAATGGTGTCATGAGATCAGTATTTTCCTAAATGAATGAATTAGTCTATGGGTGCATAGAGAATTTAACCATTTCCTTTTTGTCACAACTGGCTGACCATTCATTCATTCATTAACCATACTGCTTATCCCAAAGGGTCACTGGAGCCAATCCCAGCTAACATTGGGCGAGAGGCAGGAAAACACCCTGGAAACAGCAAACAGACATTTAGGGAACACATTCACACACATTCATACACCGATTGGGACACAGTTGCCATGCTGGCCTCCACTGGGGGCAACTCAGGGTTCAGTGTCTTGCCCAGGGCCACTTCGACATGCAGACAGCGGGAGCTGGGATCGAACCACCAACCCTGGGGTTAATGGACAACTGCACTATCCTGTCAGCCACCCCTGGTTTTGATGCTACGTCACTATGTGCTGTATTCATTGATAATTCCACAGGCAATTTGTGTTTTTGGTGCAGATTATATTGTTCCACCAGCGTTTTTGGTAGAAAATCATTGAACTGATCAACGTCAAAGCAGAATGTGTTAGGTTTAAGATAAGCAGTGGTGCCAACTATGAAACGATGTCTGAATGAACACACTCTCGCACATGCCTGTATACACACTGACTGACTTACGGGAAATAACTAATATGTAAGTATAATATGGTTTTGATTTCTCTCTCTCGCTCCCTCTCTCTCTCTCAAATCTCATTCAAATTGGCAGCTGGGGAAGTGCTGGAGGGAGTGTATGTTGCTCCACAAAACAAAGAAGAAAGCTGTAAGAATGTGGAGAAAGTCTTGCGCTTCATTTCCTCCAGACGCATACGCATGACGCAGATATCGGCAAGAGGTAAATCACAGAAAATCCTGTGTTTTCTCTCGCTTTCGTTCTCCTCATTTTGAGAGCAGGAGTTCCTAACCTTTTCTGGCTGCTGACCCTATAGTGTAGACAGAAGATTTAATTGACCCCAAAACCTTAAGCACATCAAATACTGTACATGTTTAGTTCATTATTGAGGGACATATGTTCCCTTTCTGTTTGCAGACATTGTCGATGGCAATCTGAAATCTGTAATGAGGATAATTCTGGCGCTGGCTGCCCACTTCAAACCGTCAGCCAATAACAGGGCTGCTTCTGGAAGTGGGAGGGGTTTGACAAGAGGCTCTGCCAGCCACAACCCTCTCTCCACGGTTGCACTAGCACAAGGTGCCGCTGCCGCACTGGCATCAGCACGATTTGATGCCTCACAGCCTGCACCTGCCACACGGAGCCACAGGTATTCTAGCTGCAATAATCAGAAACAGACTCAACCCCTTGTCCCCCACAAACCCCTGTCAACATCTCTCTGTGATAGCCAAATCTTTGTTAGAAATGTGTGTTTTTAGATACATTCTGTCCTCTGGTGGACAAACACAGATCACCATCCTTACAACTGCTGAAATAAGACTCGTCATTATACTTATATTTGTTATTAAAACTGTATAGCAGTTCTTAATTCTGTAACGTCTGCTTTCAGTGGCTGGGGCTTGGATGTGGAAAAGAGTGTGTGTGTTCGTGCGCTGGTTGAGCAGTATGAAAGAGGATCTCCGGATGAGCAGGACAATCCTCAGCCTAGCAGGTAATCTGCTTTTACATAGTTTCTCATAAGAAATCATGCAGTGAATCATTGGATTTAGAATTTGGAATAAAAGTAGATAACTAAAGCCTCTTAGTGCTCTCAAATGCAACATGTAAAATTAGAAACCTGTTTGCTGAAGGACAAGTTAGTTAGTTTTCTGATTCACGTGTATAAAGTCAAAACTGCCTTTGTAAAATCTCCTGTAATACTCACAGGTCATGGTTGTACTTCATACACTCAGTGTGGGCATGTTGGCATTGCTGGCCTAAATTCATGAAGGTGGTTTCTGCAGTGCAGTGGCCTAAACAAGCACTATCATTATGTAATTAAACTTGCTATTTGTACATCTTGTTACAGAAAATGCATTTTTGATCAGTGTATTTAGATCAAACATTCTGTGGTTTATTTGTATATGTGTGTGTGTGTGTGTGCGTGTGTGTGTGTGTGTCTCACTGCCTGACCGAGCATATGACTTCGGTTTTAGTACTCCAAACTTCACCCTGCCGTGTGTCATGTGTGTGTGGTAGTACATAAGACATCTGGGCAAGACACAGGCAGATGATAGAAAAAAGAGAGTCTTTATCCTCTCCAATCACATGTCCGGACTGAAGTTGTGCTCTGTGGTGTTCTTTTTCACCCTGATGATTTGTGTGGTTTAATGTGAGTGCAGACGTGTGTGCATGTGTATGTTCATAATGAAAGAAAGAGAAATGCATGCATTGATTATTTTGTAGAATGATGATTTTTGTTGTTTGGCGAGATAGCGATTCAACAGAGCTATAGCGACCTGATGCTGCCATCACCTATGTAGCTTAATTAGGCTGAGTGAGAGATGCTAAGCAGTGTCTGCTGCGTTGGTTGCCATGCTGGCTGGCCGGAGGGTCGAGGGGCGGTGTGTGTCTCAGAGTGAGGAGAATCACACACTGTCATGAGTTTGCCGAGACGCTGAAGCCAGACACCCACATGCAGGGTGGAACTTAGGCTCCTTGGAAGTATTATGTGCAGTTTAAACCACCTGTAGCCCACTATGGGGGGGACGCAGATTAAATGGTAAGACCAGACACTGAGAGGCAGTGTGTGTGTGTGTGTGTGTGTGTGGAGTCCTGTGCAAGTGTGTGTTATTTTTAATTCCAGTGCAACAACGCAATGTGAAAAGGGACTGTAAGGCATGCGATGATTAAGGGCTTCTTTTGGCAAGTCAGGATTTGAGAAAATATGTGTCATTGTCATTTGTTGCTTTTATTTCTGTCTGTCCCCTTTCCTTTCCTCTCTTACAATCCCTGTGAATCAGAATTTTAACAAATCGCAGCATTAGTGGCAAGAGACGCTGTATTAACAGCTTCCATTGATACATTGTCAGTCACTTTGATTTTTGATTAATGTCTTTGTTTCCTATCACTCCTGAGACCGCAGCAAGGGTTTCAGTGGGACATGTATTCAGAGTGAGAGTTTTACTTTGTTTACTATCTACACATTTATATAAGTGTACTGTATGACTATAAATGTATTGCAGCAAATTGAGATGTCACCCAGACAGGTCAAAGCACATAGCATGCTGTATATATATACTGTATTTTATATGTGTTTTTGCTGACAAGTGTATAAATGCACACACGCCCATGCTTCTCTGGAATGAATTGATTGATCAGTGTTTTGTCCTCCTCGAGCCTCAGCTCCGTCAGTCCACTGTCATCTCCAAGAGCTCCACCCAGCAGCCACTCAGACAGGCAGCAGGACGACCGCCAACAGCAGGAGATCGGTGGTGAGTTCTGTCCCGCTCACAAACCTCGTCATGCCATTTGATTAGTAAACCCCATGATTTGTTTGTCTTTGAACATGTGTAACACCGTGTTATGTGTGTGTGCATGTAGCTGAGTCATCTCATGTTGTAGGGGAGACGGCGTGGGAGGATTCTCTCAGTGACACTTTGGAGATGGAGGTGCAGGAGACACGTAAAATGGTGTCTGCTTTACAGGTACATGCATAATGTGGTTTGTGTTTGATTCTGGTAACCATCTGTGTATAAATACAGAGTGTTGTCCCTGTTTTTGTTGACTTCCATATCCAGTTTAAGTGCTGAGTGTATATTCTGTATTTTGTCATGTCGTGACAATCTTTGAAGATATTGGATGTAGAAAAATTCCAATATTGACGTTAGGAGTATTTGACTGACCAAATTTTGCTCATTTTAGTACGTATGTTTAGTAAAAGCAGATCTGTCTTTAAAAGAAGTACATGGGAAAAAGCACCATAGAGACCAAGGTTCGATGCTGAAGCTTAACTGGTCACACACCCAGTTTGCTTTCAAGAAAGCCTATCTAACGTGGTTATCGTTGCGTAACGGTTGCAGTTTGGTTAAGTTAAGGCACTAAAAGTAAGGTTTAGGAAAGGATCATGGTTTGGGCTAAAATAATAAGTGAAGTGTCACACAGGACACAAAGAGTGGTCTCCCGAGTGAAAGCCCATTCGTCCGCCCCGAGCTCCTCGCTACATGGTCTTTGTTGCTCTTTATACTACGTTACCTGACTTCCTAAAGGCAAACTTCTCCCATGTGCGCTCAGAGCTTTCTGAACATAGCGACTTCTCTCCAAAGTACAAACTGGTGTCACGTGTTATCCCTTTGTGTTTTTAAGGCCCTGCTGCTGCATGGATCGCTGCCTGAGGATGAGCAGGATGTGTCTTTGAGTTTGGACCAAGACAATGCTGAACAGCAACTGGTAGTGATAGTGTCTCCCTTTATTTTTTATTATTTCATCAGTTTTTCCTCTGTCTGCTCTCTCTCTCTCTCTCTCTCTCTCTCTCTCTCTCTCTCTCTCTCTCTCCCTCTCCCTCTGTGTCACACCCCTCTTTGCTCTGTTGCACCGGCTCTTTGTGTTCAGTGTAGATCACATTTCTTTTTCTTAACTGTGGGTTTGTGTGTGTGTGTGTGTGTGTGTGTGTGTGTGTGTGTGTGTGTGTGTGAGCATGCATATGTGTGTCAGAGGGTGACACGGGTATCAGTTTCCCTTCTTACTCAGTCCACTGTGGTTCTCACACACATCCCTTTTTTATCTCTCTTTCCAGGTAGTCATTCGCAGCCGTTTGGATCAGAGTATGGAGGAGGCTCAGGAGCTGAAGGTAAATAATTCTATCATTCGTTTTCTTTTCTTTATTTGTTAGGAATAAAAGACACTTGTCTTAGAACAAACTTGTGGAATACACACTGTGATTAATATTGAATTCAGAGTGTGTTGTTTGCTGTTTGCTTTAGAGGGAACTGTTGCGCTGTAAGCAGGAAATGAGAAACCTGCAGGGAGTCAAGGTAAGACAACGCCAGATCTGCAGTTAATTACAGTATATATACTCTACTATTGTAGAAACGTTGTTGGTATTGACTTTCTGTTGGTTTGTAAATGTGCAGGATGCGCAGCAGCAGAGGCTGCGCACTCAGGAGGCATCAATACTGCAGATGAAGCAAGAGCTCCTCAGAGCCAGCATGATGAAGGATGAAGTCAACAACCAGAACGTACGAAATAGTCTCATATACGAGTCTGTTTTTACTAGTCAAAGTAAAATCTCCAAAACACTGCGTTAAAAATTGTTTAATAAACAGTTTTCAAGTGTGTATTGCAAATTCCCCTATTTGAAAATGTGTTATAGGCAGAGCTACGGTGGAAGCTGGAGGAATGCAACAGGATGTGGGGCGAATGCAAGGTGAGGCGCAACAATCCATCTCTGTTTAATTAAACTCAGATTAATTGTCCCTCCTTTATGTTACATAGCATCTGTTTGTTGAGTTTGTACTAAATAACGAACCCCACATTGTTGCTTTGGTTGGTTGGGTGCAGAAGGAGATCGGTCAGAAGGACAGAATAGTGCAGCAACTCAAACACAAGCTTGATGAAAGCCAAAAAAAGCAGGTATGTTAGCCAGTTTTAATATTTCAAAGGGAAGTTCAGACAAAAAGTTGAAATGACCTTCACAATCTTCCTTTGCAGTTTTTTTCCCTTAAGATTTTGTACGGAAATTAATACTAAACCTACTTTGATTCAGGAGAATATGCTTAAATCAAAAGTGTAAATTTACTTATTTCCTCCTTCACCTATTCAATAAACTAATCACTTTAAAAATCTGAGGCATGGGCTGGATATATTTTAGGTTTTAGGATCTAGGAGATTTAAAATTGTGTGTGTTTTGATGTCTGATTCTGTGACTGTTTGGCAGAGTGAATTGCGAAGAGGGTTGGAGTATAAAAACAGCATGGAGGTAGTACTGTTTTTTTCAGTCTTAGGGTTCATATTCAGTCTGCGCCAGAATTCAGATAGACATTACACAGCTGACACTGTTTTTTTTTCAGATCCCCACTGACACAGAAAACAATGGACATTCTTACTCTGGAAATCCAGCTCCCTCTATGTCAGGCGTAAGTATTGTTTCTATTGATTGATTGATTGATTTTGTTCTACATGTTAAGACTCTAACAAAGCATCGCACAGCTATACCCTCGCACTCTCTGCAGTATTCAGGCCACATCCTATAATTGAACCTCATGAAACACTAGAACCCCCGTCCTAACTTTGAAGGAGATTAAGTTAAAGAAATAGCATTTGACAGAAAATGCTTTTTGTGTTTGTGCTCTGTTAGCAGGCAGAGGAGGTTCAGCTGCTCAGAGATGCACTTAGGAGTTTGAGGAACAACTTCAGAGACCACGACCCACAGCACCATACACTGGACACCCTGGAGCAGGGCATAGTATCGCTCATTGACCGACTGCATGTTCAGCATACACACAAGGTATAAATACAAGCATAAACCCACCTGAGTCTTTTTTTGGTTCTTTGGTTCTTTGGCCCTTTTATGGATTAGCAGCTAAAGCCGTGTGGTGTCATGTGAACTGATGTCTGAGGCTGCTGTGTATCTGAAATCATTCTGAAGGCTATGACAGATATTGAATTGTAAACTACTGACTACTTTAAAGTCAGATTTGACAGTAAATGATTGATGAGTGGGCACCAATGAAAGAGTATACAGTAAAATTGATTTATACTATAAACTCTTACTAGACAGGGTTACTCTTGACAAAATGTAGATATTTAAAATCACAAGAGTCTGAACATTTATCCAAATACTACAGGGAAGGGGGAAATCTCCAAGACGCAAAGGTCAACGCACAGACTCTGACACCTGGCCTTGCACAAGTAAGCTATTCCAACATATATCCCCCCCCTCCAAATACATGTGCACACATACACTAAATACTTATGCTTTTACTGACTATGTTTCCGTTGTTCATTACAGAGGTTTGTCACTCCCACACTGGTTCATCTGCCTCCACTAAAATCCTATATTTTACTGGAAAATCCCCAACACCTTCCATGATCAATATACCGAAGAGGTTAGTGTGTGTGTGTACTGAGGTGTTTTCTTTCTAATACATTTAAATATGAGGCAGTTTTCTTTGCAGAATTCACCTAAAAAAAAGTCAATTTGGCAGCAGAGTCCATTGCCAGCCAGCAGTGATGCTGACAATCCTAACATTGAGGCTAGAAGATCACAGGTAGAATAAATATATATATAAAATAAAATGTCAAGATGAGTGCGTCTCTTTGTGCATGTTGTACAGGCTGGGCGAGGTGACTCTCAAGGATGTTAAGGCAGCTGTGGATCGAGAGGGAAACTACAGGTACCACTTCAAAGCCCTGGACCCTGAGTTTGGCACTGTTAAAGAGGAGGTAAGGAAGAGAAGACTGGGAGAAAGGCAATAATAGATAATAGGACACTAATAGATAACTTGGTGCACTCTGCTGTTTTTTGCCAATACTGCAGTCACTGTACTTAAAGTACTCCCAAGGCACTAACCTGTTTTGCGTTACACTCTGAAAGATGGGGGATAAAAGCCATAATCCTTGTTCTGTGCGAAAATGCATTCAAACGTACGGCATGTGGGTATAGTTATAAGATAACAGCAGAGTACACGAAGACAATAAGTCCTTAATATCTGTGTGCAGGTATTCCTTGATGGAGCAATCATTCCAGGCTGGGAGGGGAAAATAGTAGCATGGGTAGAAGAGGACTCTGGTGAGGAAAGGTGAACAACATGTTCAGTCTCTACCTCTTTTATTTCCTGACCCTCCGTGGTAAGCAACGCATTATCTTTTCTGTCTTAGGCCATTGTAGGTTCAAGCTGAGGGGCCATGACACACACACACTCCAGGTTACTCTGATCCCACAGGCACATCGAGACCACGGTTCAGAACAGAGGCACACGTGGACACTTTTTGAGATTCTAAATATTAGTAAAATACCATAAGACTTGTCAGCAGGAGATTTGGGTTGATCGGCTGGTACTAAACCATACTGATAGACCTACTAACTCTGGAAAAAGTGTAAATCTGTATCTGATGTCTAGAATATCGTAAAGCTCAGTAGCCTTACAGAGGAAAGCTATTTCCATCATGTGCTTATTGTTACCAGGCTGTAACTGGACCATCAAAACTGGACTCAAAAGTACACATTATTTTGAATGTTTCTAAAACCACAGTAGTGTTGTTTCACTTTCACTGTTTCATGTTTTTAAAGACTTAGTCATATTTAAGTGTTCAGTGCTCCTTTCATTCCTCGTGCAGCAATGTAGTCTTTGATAGAAACGTGTATAGCCCATTGTTCTTTAGCCCAGGTACATTTCACTCTTTATTGTGAATGTAACATGAAGATACAGTGTTATCATCTACCATAGCAAGAATTAGGAAAAAAATAACAAAAATACCACTTTTATAATACAACATTGTACAAGATTGTTTTATTGCTGCACAAGGTTTGTCTACATTCTGCCCTACTGCTGACAAATACTGAGCAGATTCCAGCGTCTATTGCTACTACTGTGTTTTGTATTATTTACATGTGACAGATAAGACAGTAAAAGGAGGAGGGTGATGGTCATGTGGGAAAAAACAACACCTGAATGTATTTCAGACTGATCAGTTTCATTAAATAGAACCCAAATTCAGATGTGGGTTTAAATGTCAGTCTGTAGCACACCAGCATGTAACCAGAACACGCTCCAACTGAACTGCTGCCAGTGAATAGAAATGACGCTGACACTTGAATGTTCACGTAGATATGCAGATGAAAAGCACTGTTATTTTGTTTACTTTATGAAATTGTTTTGTACATTTGTGTAAAACAGTTTGACTGTACCTTTAGATAGTTGGAAGTGTATGTCTCTTTTTAATGTAGAGAGAGATTCTTGTGAGGTGAGAATGCCTTTGCTCCTGGTGCTGTGGATGTGAATTTGACAGCCGAGATTTAAAGGACACTTGTCCTGGGACAATGGACCATCCCAATATTTATGGCATGTGTGCGTGTGCGTGTGCGTGTGCGCGTGCGTGCGTGTGTGTATGTGCGCGTGTGAGATCAAATTGGACCTTTGACAGTAAATGCCAGAATCAGTGGTTAGAGCTGTTCGGATCTGAGGTCTGTATAAAAAACACAGACTGAAACTGGCTATCACACACACACATTTTCCTTCACACTGCTTCTATCTTGCCATTTGGGATCAATGTGTTTGCCTTCACTAACAAGCCAACAGAAATATGCATGTCTATTTTTTAACTAAGGCCCATTTGAATGCCATGACTACCTATAATATAAAATGTACAATTTGCTGGTGAGATGGTTATTTAGCATTTGTTTTGTTTTTACAAAATATGGATTTTTACAAAATATGGATCGTCTGTTTAAAAATTAAAATGACCTTTGTTAAAATAAAACCATTTGTTTTTGAGTTTTGTTTTTAAAAAGACGGCATTGTTTCAGTTTTGATTGTAATTAGGAGTCAGTGGGGGAAATCGCTTTACTGATGAATGGTATTCATATCGTTGAAAATTCACATGCATCTACAGTTTCGTCTACACTGGAATATTTCACTATGGATGAAAAACTCATGTCACTTGGGATGGATTGGGATGTTGGGCCTCGTTAACCTCACTGACCTGCCGCCGAACTATATATATCCGAACTATGACGACCAAATTTTGGTCATACAAAGGACTGCAGTGTAAAACTCCAGTTCAGAAGGGAGATGCAGGTGGGAAGACAATATTTCCTTCAGCTGGTGTTCCTTCTCTTCGGTGTCGTCACTTACCGAGTAGATGCGCAACTGGAAGACGGAATGATCAACACGGTCATTATCATGGAGTGATATAGATCTCAGTATATGTGCAGATTCAGACACTGTTGATCTTTTTTGCTTACCGTGATCATGTTGCGTGAGCGCCTTTGTGTCGGTCTGATGTCCAGCAGCTTTCCCACAGTCCTGATTTCCAAAAAAGCCTTGACTGTCAGCTGCTCCAGATGCTCACACACCATAGCCAGCTCCAGCAGCTCCTCATCCAGTGATTCATTGAGGTTGTGTAGGTCTAGGCTCAGATACTAGAGACAGACAATATGAAGGTTACTTACAACACATTCACATAATTTTAATGTACTAATTAAATTGAAATCCATTTGATTCTTCACCACAGCACTATTTCTAGCCATGTTGTTTGCTCCAAACAATACTTACAATTGAAAATGTACCTTATAAACATACACATTTTTAAAATATACATAAGTTAATTTATCATCTGTCCCTCTATTAACACGGGTAACAAATAGTGACAAAGCAGTCTTGTTGAATCCAGTTAATCACATCAAGACCCATGATTTTAGCTATTGTAGCTTGTTTTTAGTCGTTTTAATCAGTCCCAACCAGATAGTTTGTGTTATATTTCAGAGATTTGGCAATAGACAATCCAAAACAATTTAAACAAAAAAAATCTTAAATCCAGGTCCACTTAGTAGTTTTTTCCAGAGCTTTCAACCACATCTCAACATATTTGTGAGAAGCGGTTGAAAAGCCTACTGTGTCCGGGGGGTCAATAATTACATTTCGCGCAAATTGTTTTTGGTTTAGTACAATCAAACAATTATATTTAAACAAGTTTAAATCCACGCTAATAGCCTGTGGGGCTGTACCTAGGTACAGTGGTGCTTCGAGCTAAATAACACAATGACAACGCTAACATGCTGATGTTTAGCATACTAACATTCACTAATTAGCAATTAACACAAACTGATAGGAGCTGATGGGAATGTAATTAGTCCTCTGGGGACCATGAATGTAATTTTGAAATTTCACGGCAATCCATCCAACAGTTGTTGAGATATTTCTGGGTGAACATTCAGTTTGACACATCTCTCTACACTTTGCACTCTGTATAGTTGCCTGCTCAGCATCCTGACCTGCAGACTGCGTCTGTACTGAGGCAGCATGTCACAGAAGACA